>LOJH01040292.1:0-11707 GCA_001685095.1 Ellobius talpinus | reverse complement strand
GAGAGAGAGAGAGAGAGGGAGAGGGAGAGGGAGAGAGAGAGAGAGAGAGAGAGACAGAGAGAGAGAGACAGAGAGACTTCTAAGCTGAGGTCAGACTTCAGATGGTCAGACTTCAGATGGTTCATACTGTGGCCTGGGGCAGTAACCCCTGCTTGGGCCCAAACCTCCTTCCTGTAGGTCTGAGGATGTCTGCGGTTGCACTTGGGGGAGGCCTGGGGCCAAGGTTCAGGGAAACACATTGACCTGCAATTCCTTCTTTCTCTTGTGGCTAAAGGTCCTCTAAACATCATAGTGAGGTGGTCTCTACTGTCCGTGTCCTGTTCCCAGCTCCCAATCAGCTTCTTGTCTCATCCTCCTCCAAGAATCAATGGACAGATAGCTAGAATGCAAACCAGAGGTATTTTATCATCAGTTCAGAATCAGTAGCCTTCAACATGGTAAAACAACTTAAAGCCTAGTACCACACAGGATTTGAAAGAAACAGGTATTGTCTTAGTCAATATTCTGTTGCTGTTTTATGTAGTTTAGGTTGCCCTCGAACTTGTTATGTAGCTGAAGACCTTGAATTACAGATGATCCTGAGTTGTTGGGATTACAGACAAGCGCCTTCTGTAATGGCTGACTTCTAGTTATGACAAACTCTAGCATACCTGTGCTGTGTTGGAGACTGAGCTGGGCAAAACTGAGAAATGACTGTTGGCACTCTGTTCCATGTCTGTCCTGCCCTGGGACCTTGGTCACTTTGTACAGATTACTGTCAGAGTGCAGCATGCCTGTCTGCTCTCCCCCTCAGGAACATTGTGGACTGGTCTCCCTGCCATCACCCTGCCATCTCTGTGACATTCATCCCAAGGATTCCCTGGGACCCGCAGTAACAGTGAATACCCACTTAGCATTCCCAGTACCACACCTGGTAGACTCTGACATTTGTCCTCAGTTTACTGTGACGTGGGACCGTTGCTGTCCTGTATTAAGGAGCTGGGGCAGTGACACCTGATGGCTTCCCTACCGTGTTTCAGGCTATCCTGACTTACCTGCTGATGTGTTCATCTGCCTTTCTTCCCCCCATGTGATTGTGATGCCAACTCCAAGTGCATAGGGATACTGCGATTATTGTCATTATACTTAGTGGTCTCCAGGCCCCAAAGAAATCATATTGTAACAAAGGATACTATCAGGGTGGGTGCTCTGAGTCCAGCCTGGATCAGCTGAGAGACCAGTATTTTTCCTCAAGGGTAAGCACCTTTCCTGCTGATGGGGAATTACGTGAATAACTCACAGGCTGAAAATATTACATGGAAAATTCCAGAAGTAAACCACTCAACTGATAAGTTTTAGATAGCTTTCATAGCCGGGTGTACACGCCTTTAATTCTAGCACTTGGGAGGCAGAGGCAAGTGGATCTCTGTTGAGTTTGAAGCCAGCCTGATCTACAGAGTGAGTTGCAGGGCAGCTAGGGTTATACAGAGAAACCCTGTCTAGAAACAACAACAAAATAACTTTCATTACAGTCTTATTATAACTTGTATTTTATTATGTTACCACTCTTACTCTTTTTCTGGGCCCCTAATGTATAAACTAAAAGTCACTGTAAGTGTGTGTGGGGGGGTGGATGTGTATGGAGGGTCGGAGCTGCAGTACTAACTGTGGTTTCACTGGGGTCTTGGGCCTTACCCCTGCGGCCTCATACCACTCTGTGTATCTCAGTTAGTGACTGTTGGATACCAAGGCTATGTCCAGGTGCCCAGTGTCTGGTTTAATTTTCCCAGTGGGAGCTGTGTGTAGTAACTCATGCTCAGGTTGGGGAGGTCCTGACAGTAGAAGGTCTTGGCTTGGCTACTTTCCTTCTCCGTTTTCCTTTTAGGCTGACATATGAGGTTCCTCGCCTCTACTGCTCTGGCTTCTGGGTCTGGCTGTGTCTTGTAGTATGGCTCCAGGAAGTGATCTTTCCTCTTTTCACTGCAGGTCATCCACCCGGCCAGAGGTAGCCAGCATAGAGCCATTGGGCCCCAATGAACAGCAGTGCTCCCAGAAGGCAGTGGTGCAGGCCCGCTTGACCCAGCCAGCCCGCCTGACCAGCATCATCTTCGCAGAGGACATCAGTAAGAGTTTCATGTGCCGTGGGAGATCCTTGATGGGGATGTCAAACAGGGAAACACCTCCTTGAGATCTCTACCTGGAGCCTAGGAAACACCGTTCTGGTCCTTCATCCCTGAATTTGCAGCATTTTACCTTGTGGAGATTGACTTTTAAAACTCATGAATTAATATTTACTACCCCAGGTGCTATTAGTTGGTGTCAAATCAAAATGGAGAAAATTGACCTAGTAGGAAACCATGACTTTTCTTTCCCCATAATTGATTTATCATCAAGGAATACAGCTCTCCTCAGTATCTGTGGTGGATTGGTTCTAGGATCCCCTGGGATGCTATACTCCTGGGACCAGTCCCTCTTGTGTTCCGGTGCAGTGCTGGCTTAGAACCGTCTCCTGTGTTCTGAAACCCGATTCACACCAGAAACCAAACATTAACCTAGCACAGTTAACCTAGCCATCCATACAGGAAAACTCTGGCTTTCTCATTGTCACCTTGTGAACCCACATTTAAAGCTGTGTGAGGAAAAAATCCTCCAGGAAAATGAAGTGTGTTCAGGCTGTAACCACGAAGGGAAGTGGCAGTCATATTGCCTGACTCTGTACTCTGCCTGTTCACCAAGATCAGGACTCACACTGGTGCTTGCTCCTTATAGTTGTTCCTTTTGTGTGGGGGAGGCATGTGGCACAGCACACTTTGACATCTTTATGGAGTCAGTTCTTTCCTTTTTCCTTCACGTGAGTTCTGGGATTGAACTCATCTCTAGGTTTGTGTAGCCATTTCACTGGTCTCCTTGTTTTACTACATCAGCATTCCATAAGTCTGTCTACTATACGTGGATACAAGCACAGATTTATTTTTACTTTCTCATAAATAAGACCGATAACAACATTACCTGGAGAACTCTATAGTGTGAGGACAACCGTGTACGAAACTAGTTATTCTTACCATTCTCCAGGCACCAGATAGAAACACTTGCTCATCTGTATTAGCCCATGTATCAAGAACCTTAAAAATTCTTATATTTTACTGCTGAGGCAGGAGGATTCCTTGGGTGTAGTAGTTCATAGCCAGACTGGACCAACCTCAAAACAAAACTATGAGTTGGATAGAGATCAGAGCCATTTGTACCACATCCTGTTTTTCCTGAGGCCATAAGTTCAGTTCCCAGCACCCATGTCAGATGGCCCCCAATCACCTGGAACTCCAGCTCCAGGGGGATCTGAAACCTCTGATGTCCATGAGCACCACAGGCACATACCCATGCACAATTACACACCCTACACATAATTAAGATACAGTTTAAAAAACAATAACTTTGATATGCTGTGACCCAACAAATCTGGGAATCTATGCTAGGTAGGAAATAAGCTAAATAAGCCCAAGTTGTTCTGTACATAAAACTAGTGTTCCTGGCCAGGCTGTGGTGGTGCACACTTTAATCCCAGCACTTGGAAGGCAGAGGCAAGCAGATCTCTGTGAGTTCAAGGCCTGCCTGGTCTACAGAGCAAGTTCTGGGACAGCTAGGGTTGTTAAACAGAGAAACCCTGTCTCGAAAAACCAAACTAGTGTTCCTTATGCTGAACTGAGTCTGAACACTAAATGTTTAGCACAATGAATCGTCTGTGAGATAGCAGGCTGGGCACAAGCCTTTGATCCCAGCACTTGGGAAGCAGAGAGAGGTGAATCTCTGTGAGTTCAAAGCCAACCTGGTCTACTGACCTACGTAGGGAGTTCCAGGACAGCCAGGGCTACAGTAGTAAGACCCTGTCTCAAAAACAAAAACAAAAAGCTTGGGTGGGGGGAGGGGATAGTATTCAACATTTAAAATGTAGGGTTGGAGAGATGACTCAGCAGTTAAGATCATGTATTGTCCTTGCAGAGAACCTAAGTTCAGTTCCCAGCGCCCACTTCCGTGTCTCACAATTGCTTATAACTCCAGCTCTAAGGACCCAACACCCTCTTCTGGCCTCCATTGTCAACTGCACTTATGTGCACTAGTTCTGGGGCATTTACACAGAATATATCCATACACACAAATCAAATAAAAGTAATAATTCTGTAGCAGGGGCTGAACTCATACCTCAGTGATCCAGCACCTCCTTAGTGGTGTGTTGACTTGTTGGTTACTGTAGTCGCCACAATGGAGGTGGCCCTGGAGGTGGGACAGTGGCTGGGCACCATTCTCAGTTCTGATGCCTCTCTCTCTGTCCCTGTAGCCACAGGTCAGGTGTTGCGCTGCGACGCCATCGTTGATCTCATCCATGGCATTCAGATCGTCTCTACTACCCGTGAGCTCTATCTTGAAGACTCTCCACTGGAGCTGAAGATCCAGGCTCTGGACTCAGAAGGTGACTGCACTGGCTGCCCTTGGCAGGCTCCTGTCTTGGCCGCAGCCTCCGTTACTGTGACCTCTCATGACTAGCTGCTGCTCCAGCCAGGAAGGGGGAGCCACTGCCCCAGCCAGGAAGGGGGAGCCACTGCCAAGGGAGAAGTAGAGTGGGTAGAAGCTATCTCTTAAGTAACTTACATTCCCCTCCTTGTGTTCAGAGCTGTGACCTGACTCCAGGGGTCCTGCTTTGTGTCAGAAGTTGGCCATCTTGTTCTGTGATGGGCAGCATAGTGAATGGGACCAAGCTTTTCTGGGCCTATGCCTCTGTCACATCTTTTCACCTGGGACCTGGTTGCTCCAGAGTAGCCAAAGGTATGCAGCAGTTAGTGGATGGGTCCTGATAAAACTTTATTTTATAAAAGCAGGCAGGGAGCTGGATGGTGGTGGAACATGCCTTTAATTCCAGTACTAATGAGGCAGGGGCAGATGAATCTCTGTCAGTTCAAGGATAGCCAGGGCTACACCAGAGGAACTGTTTCTCAAAAAACAAACAAGCAAAGAAACAAACAAACAGGGGCCACACTTGTTCCATGGGTTTTAGTTTGCTGTCCACTGCTGTTTCTACCTGAAGTTATAAGATTATTCCTGAGACTTTTATGTATTAAATGACCCTGTTCTAATTCCTTTTAAAGATTTGCTTATTTTATGTTTATGAGTGTTTGCACATATGTGTGTGCACCACATATCTGAAGTACCCACAGAGTCTAGAGAGGACTTCTGATCACCTGGAACTAGAGTTATAGTTGTGAGCCTTCATGTGAGTGCTGGGAACCAAACTCTGTCCTCTGCAAGAATGGCAAGTGCTCTTAACCAGGGAGGCATCTCTCCAAACTGAATTCACATTTTTAAAAAGTGGGTTCTGGTTTAATTTACAAAATTGTACCATCATCACCATATCACTGTTTAATTTTAGAACTTTTCATCAGTGTAGAAAGAAACCCAAAACCTGTAAACACTTAACTGCCAGCAACCCAGCCCCTGGCACAGTCCTCCCTCCCTTGTCAGGTTTCTGTCTGCTTTGCTTGCTCTGGACTTTTCCTGGAAGTGCAGTCACATGGCACAGCCACACAGTCTTCTGACCTATCTTCTCTCACTCTCACTAAGCCTGGTGCCTTCAATCCGTGGTTTAGTACCAAGTGACAGAAGTCTGTTCTTTTTACTGTCAAACAGCGTTCTACTGTGTGGACAAACTGTTGTTTCTCTAGCCATCAGCTGATGGAATTTTGGGTTTCCACTTTGCCACTGTGAGCTTCTATGTAAACACATGTTTTAGTTTCTCTTGAGTAAACCCAGATGAGTGGGGCTGGAGAGATAGCTCAGCGGTTAGGAGCACTGGCTGCTCTTGCAGAGGACCCAGGTTAGAGTCCCAGCACCCACATAGTGGCTCACAACCATCTGTAACTTCAATTCCAGGGGATCCGACACCACTTTCTAGCCTCTTCTTGATACGAGGCCTGCATTTATACATATAAATAAATCTTTAAGAAGCAGCTGGGTGATATGCTTTCTGATTGGCTTTCCTCAGCCAGATATGCTTTGACCTTTGTCATCTGTTTTGGTCTAGATCTCTTCTGTGAGTGACCTTGACCCTTGTAAGCATTCAGGACTCCACTGACTGAGAAGGGTTGTGTCTTCTCTTGGTCCCTGGTGTTACTCAACACTAGCTCTACAACTTAGCAGATGTGTGAGAGCCTGTGAATGCCAGCCCTTGTGCTAGGCTGCAAGCAAGTTTGGTAATGCCCATTGCATAGACAAGGAAGCTGTGGTAACTTACCCAGGTCACATGGCCTGTAGGTGGCAGAGAATGCTGCTGTTGCTCTGATTCTCTCATGCTGCAGTCCTTTTCCTGGCTGTTGGCAGCTCTCTGCACTCTGCATAGACCATCTGCCTGCTGTGGTCTGAATGTTATTTGCCTGCCTGAAACTCAAGTTAATGTTCTGTCCTCAGAGTATGAGAGCTCTGGAGTAGTGGTCCCTTTTAGAGCTGATTCGGTCGTAAGAGGGACCAGTGCAGTTCTTGCTGGATCAGCCTAGTTAGCTTTGTTTTGTTCAGTTTATTCCTAGGCAAATCTGCCATCTGCCTGTCTAACCTTCTTTATTTTCACCACATTGAAGCAACATGTTTGTTATGAAACAGGGTCTTATGTAGCCCAGGTTGACCTCAAATTCACTATGCAGCTGAGGATGACCTTGAATTTCAGATCCCCTTGCTTTTGGATCTAGAGTGATGGAATTATGCTGTATGATCTTATACTCTTTAATGATTTGTCAGTTGTATTGTTTTAATATAATTTAATTTAATAAAACGCTGATTGGCCAGTAGCCAGTCAGGAAGTATAGGCGGGATGATGAGAACGGGAGAATTTTGGGAAGAGGAAAGGTTTGTTTGCAGTCGTGACCCAGATGCAGAGGAAGCAAGATGAGACTGCCTCACTGATGAAGGTACCAAGGCACATGGCTAACACAGACAAGAATTATGGGCTAATATAAGATATGAGCTAATAAGAAGCCTGAGCTACCAGGCCAACCAGTTTATAATTAATGTAGACCTCTATGTGTTTCTTTGGGTCTAAATGGCTGCAGAACCAGAGGGGACAGAAACCTCTGTCAACAGAATTATAGGCATGTTCTACCACAGCTAGTTTACTGTAGTGCTGGGATTCAAACCAAGGGCTTCATGCATGCTAGGCAAGTACTGTACTTGAGTATGAGTACGTCCCTGATCCCTCATGAGGCATCTTGACATGACATGTCTTCACTGGATGTGACAACCAATTTTGCATATCCATTCTCTTGAATCATGAGCTAAAGCAAACTGGTACATTACCTGTGTTAGCATTCTACTCTGACTAAATACCTGAAGAATCAACTTAGAACAAAGAAAGGTTTTCTTTGGCTCATGAGTTAAGCAGTTTAGTCCATGGTTGTTTGACCCTATTGCTTTCCAGCATCCTCTGCAATGGCATGCCCCCACTGTCAATGGTGCCACAGGCTGGTGACCAAGACTTTGGGGGAGGGGGATTTCAGGATCCAAACTGTATTGCACTGTCATAGATGTGTTCTGTTTTAGAAACTGAAACTGGACTGTCACAGGATCCCTTAAACATTCTCCTCTTGTAGCCCCTTTTTTTTTTTTGCCTGAGCAATTTTCATGTGGTCTCAGGTGTATAAGAACTCAAAGTAGGGCTGGAGAGATGGCTCAGAGGTTCAGAGCACTGGCTGCTGTTCCAGAGGTTCTGAGTTCAATTCCCAGCAGCGATGTGACGCTCACAACCATCTGTAATGAGATCTGGTGCCCTCTTCTGGTCTGCAGGCATACATGCAGGCAGAACATTGTATACATCATAAATACATCTTTAAAAAAAACTCAAAGTAAGCATTAAGTCAATTTTTTACTCATAATAAATCATACATTTATTTTGAAACAATGCTTTTGTGTTTGTATACTTTTATCATTTATCAAAGCTGAAAGCAAATTTGCAGATTAACAAGATGGGTGTACTTGCTCGCTTTTACATAAAGAAATAAATCCCATCTGGGTATTTGATTCTGTAGGACACAGAGTGACAGAGTGTCTACTATGCCTTTCAGAGCTGATGGATGTTTTGGTTTTTTTGACTTCTGAGTGCTGAAAATGCTGCTTTGCATAAATAGTGCAAGATGGGAGAAATGCTTTTAGGGCCATTTCAGAAATCCCAAGCCAAAATTCACATACCAATTTTCTATGCAGCTTTAGTTGGCAACTCAAATAGCAATATTTCGAGGTGAGGGAGGGATTAAGACAGGGCCAGCTCAGGCTGGCCTCAAACTTGCTATAGCAGAGGATGTCTTGTATCCCTGTTTTTCCTGTCTCTACTGCACAAGTGCTGGGATTACAGGCATGTCCCACTGGGCTAGCCTCATGGAACAATTTTTATTATTATTATTTTTTATGATTTATTTTTCTTTATTTTATGTGCATTGGTGTGAAGGTGTCAGATCCCCTGGATCTGGATTTTCAAACAGTTGTGAGCTGCCATGTGGGTGCTGGGAACTGAACCCAGGCCCTCTGAAAGAGCAGTCAGTGCTCTTAACCGCTGAGCCATTTCTCCAGCCCCATGGAACAATTTTTAAAATCAAAATAATAACACGATATAACACCAAAGATAAACCAATTTGATATGTGTCAAGGAATGTCAGGAAAATATGGAAAAAAATCCTTGTTTTTCTTAAACAATTATGATATTTATTTATTTATTTATTTGTACATTGGTGTTTTGCCTACATGTATGTCTGTGTGAAGGTGTGGAATTCCCTGGACAGGAGGTACAAACAATTGTGAGCTGCCATGTGGGTACTGGGCATTGAACCCTGATCCACTGGAAGAGCAGCCAGTTTCTTAACCACTGAGCTGTCTCTTTAGACCCAATTATGGTATTTTCAAGAACAGAAAACTTTGTACATATATTAAAACATTACATTTATAACACATGGTGTTTTCAAATCTGAGCACAGTGGAATGCCCCATGCGAAGTGTTCATTTAGCCAGATGTGGTTGCCCATGCCTTTAATCCCATCCCTGGGAAAGCAGAGGCAGAGGCAGGTGGACTTTTGTGAGTTCAACACTAGCCTGGTCAACACAGTGGGACCCTGTTTCAGTAAAAACAAAACAGAACAAAATGCCTACCAAAGTGCACATGTTGCATGTTCAGAACCAAGATTGCAGTAAAGTTATGTGGTACAACATTACACATTTGAGCTTTGATTATTTTCTGGTCATTGCCCCTATGTAGAAATGTTTTTTGTGGACCCCACATTTAGTCATGGGAACAAGCCACGGTTTAAGAGCTGGGGACTAAGACACTGCTCTATTGACATGATGTTGTTTGCAGTGTGTTTCCAGAGTGATTTCCCATCCCTCATGTACCATGTGCATCAGTGAAATGGAACTGAGCATGCTCCAGGTCCCCAGAGATACCCTCATCCCTGTGCTTGTGCTGTACCTTTGGGATGGGGGTTCTGGACCCAAGTCTTTGCTGTCAGAGCCCTGCATCCTCTAGGCCTTTCTGCTAAAGTGTTCCTCTTCCCTGTCTTTGCCCTGGCTTCCAAGGCACAGTTTGCTCTTTCCCGCTGACTTCTCTCAGGCCTTTCTGGCCTTGGTGTTCAGGGCTTGTTTTACTTTGTTGAGCTTAGCTCTTGCCTTTATTCTTCCCACTACTGGACTTTGGAGCCAGTGAGCATCGGACATGTGTTTGTTCATTTGAGTTGCATAATGTTTTTCTGTGTCCCTCCTCCCTTCTGTCCTATGGACTAGGACAGAAGAAGTATGTCCTCTGACATCTGAGCTCCTAGGTCTCCTGGTTTATATCTCTTGACTGTGAGGCTTTGGGGTCAAGGGTTCTGTTGTACACATGGGGTTGTACACATGGTGCTCATAACTACTTCTCAAGTGGAGAAGCATGACTTTGGGCCTGATCTGTGGGGCTATTTTGCTTTTTGCATCCTATAAACATATAACCCCACCCTACCCCCATGTCACTCTTGGGGTAGGCTTACTTGGTTTCCCTTCCTTACTCTCCCTTCTTGAAGTGCTGCAGGCCACAGCAAGGGAGCCATTGTAATCAGTGTCCACCCTGCACACAGGACAGGTTCCCTCAGGGTCCTATGCTCAGAAGTGGCCAGCTTGGCTTCATACTTCATGCTCAAATCCTGCTCTCTGGAAGTCCATAATTGTGGACTCTGGTTGAACAGTAGAGTGTGTGCTGGTGACATGGAGCCTTAGCAATTCTGGGTGCTGCATCCTTGCCACCTTCATGCATCCTGGAATGGCTTCTATGCCATTTCCCTCTGACTCTTGGTTCCCTGGGTCCTTCTGTTCCCTTTCCTCATTCTTAACCATTTACACCCTCTACCTGTAGGACTCCTGGTGGGTTGCGTTGGGTGCATGTGTAGGGAAGGGCCACCCATTTCGGAAGGAAGGATGTGACTTGAGTTCTCTACATCCCAACCCAGGTGGGATGCCATTTAGTGGTGCAATGGCTAGTGGGAAAAATAGGTAGTTGGCTGTTTCTGGCCCATTTGTGCCCCAAGTTACAGGGCAGGGTTTCAAGGTCCCTCTGCGGGTCTGTTCTCACCTTTGAACTAGCTTATACCCTGAGGGAGCATGCCCTCAGCTGGTTCCATACAATGGAAAGGGTCTCCCGTTTTGTTTTGTTTGTTTTTGTTTTTTCTAACCTTCTAGCACTTTCTACTGCCTTGAATAAAAGACCCACATCTGCAAATACAGGGACCTGGAAAATTCTAGTCAGTTCCCCATGCACATCCTTTCGATTTGGTAAAACTTTAAGTTCTTCCTACTCCGGAAGTCACCGCATCTGTCTCCTCTAATCTTGTGAGTGTGGGAAACAGGGTGGGGTGAGAGAGGTGCTAACAACTCAACCCAGGAGCCATAGTGCTGCCCCATTCTATGAGACAGGCCTCTTGTGGGGTGCCTCTCTTGCCCTTCTCTTCCTCCTGCTCACTGGAGACACTTTCTCCCTCCTGCTTACTGAGGACACTTTCTGTCTTAAGATTTATATTGAATTTTGTGTCTGTGTCGGTTTGTGCACAGGAGTGCAGGTACTCTTGGAGGTCAGGACCTGGAATTACAGGTGACTGTTCACCAATGTAGATGGTGGGAACCAAACTCAGATTCTCTCTATAAGTGCATAACCTCTCTAAGTGACTCTTAATCACTAAGCCATCTCTGTGGCCCACTGGAGACACTTTCTTGAATTGATCCAGTAGATCCATAGGGTGGAGTTTTTGATCCCATTTTATAATAGAAAGGGTCTGGAATGACTCAGGAGGAACTCCTAGAGTACTCTTTGTAATGCAAATGTCCATAGTCAAGGAAGTATACCACCCATTAGGTTATCGTATTGAGTGGCTAGTGGTGATTGTTAAGAATATTTCCTAACATGAGCTCTCTGCCAATGCAAAAATCCCATTCAAGCCAAATCACACCAAGCCGAATTAAAGGATATCCAGGTTTAATAGGATTCCTGTGCTCTCAGGTGGCCCCAAGGGGAACCAGGACCACCAGGGGAAAGAGGGAAGACCATGAAGGGACTTTCTGGGGAGCAGTTTAAATAGACTAGGGGAGGGGTCAAGGTTTGGCAGGCACAGGGGTGGGGACTTACATTCCAGACTGTATAAGGGGTGACAGGAAGCTGAGGTGATATTTTGACTAACATTTAGGCTCT
>LOJH01040291.1:6243-18648 GCA_001685095.1 Ellobius talpinus | reverse complement strand
ACCTACCTACCTACCTACCTACCTACCTACCTACCTACCTACCTACCTACCTTTGCCCAAATAGCTTTACATACAAATATTCATGCAATGAGTTGTTGGTCTGGTTCAAGGTTTCTGGTTTCTGACACATCGCAAATACTGGACCATCACAGAGCCTCGTCTCAGATATCCTGCTGTGACCAAGAGTCAGGGTGATCTTGTGTCTTGGCAGGGTGTCTAAGGGCAGGTTCCATGAGAGCTGCAAGCTGCTATATACCTTCCTGCCCTCTATGTTGCCCGCCCCAAGGCTCAGCTGAGCTTAACCCTTGTGCTCATAGCCTGCAGGCAGCACCACTGTCCTAGGCTCTCTGCTTTCAGGCAGTGCAAGCAGTGAGGGTTGGAGCCACAATGGCTCCATGCTGTGGGCTGGCTGGTGGGCCTAGGACTGGCCCTATTCAGTAATGACTTCTGGTTCTGCAGGACTGGCTTCTGTATGTATTCCAGCAGCACATGGATGGGGTAGATGTTGGGATGGAAAAACTTAAGTGCTGAATGTGGGCCCAGATGTCAGCCCTTGCTTCAGAATGCCTTGTGTATAGGCCTCTCCTAGGCATCCATTCATTTATTCATTCATTTATGTATTTATTTTTATTTGAGACAGGGTCTTACCCTGTAGTGTAGGATGTCCTAGAACTCACTATGTACCCTGGACTTGAGCTTCCCATAGTCCTTTTTCCTCAGTCCCTCAAGCACTAGCATATGCAACTGTATCTAGCTCAAACGCCATCTTAAAAGACTTGAATGCATGGCATAATCCTTTGTCTTGTTTTGGTATTACAAATCTTCTTCTCTCCTGGGGGCAGAATATTTTTCCTGTTCTTGTGACTTTGCAAAGCTGTCTCTTGCTTTCGTTGCTCTTGGCATTGCTGTGGCTTGGTGTGCCAATTTGCTTCTCTCTGTTGGCTTCTCTCCCTTGGTGTTTTGGTGACTCCTGGCTTGATCTGTTTTTCCTGAGACTCTGAGTGTGCTATATATAAACATATGCAACATATGGTTCCCTACACAGCGTGATGCCTTTTTAAGGGTGTGTTAAGACGATACCCTTCCACCATAGGCTGTCAATCATCTTGAAATTCTCACATTTGGACCAAGTGTGAATTTATTTTAAAGTGGGCATATGTTAGCTGTTCAGTTAATTTGTCTGTTAAGCAAACATTTGTCAAGCATCCCTTGTATTTCTAGGTTCGCAGGAGCAAGGAGGGCTGTGGTTCTCAAGAGTGTGAAATGGTAGAGGCCTGTGGGAAGTGAACCAGGCAGTGGAAATTCTCAGAAGAAAGTAAAGTGGGTGGCAGCGTGGCAAGCACTTGGGTTGTACAGGCTGGGTGGTCGACTTTGAAGAGGTCCTGTTTTGAGCTAAGCTCAGGTGAGAAAGGGCAGCCGTGGGAAGACTTGGGGACAGACTGTCAGGGTCAAGAATTGTCCTTGGTGGAGCTTGATACAGGATGAGCTGCCATATTTGGGAAAGCAGATGTCACGATGGCTTGAGCCAGTGAATGATAAGTATTCGGAAGGAGATGGGATCTGGAAGGCTGTTTCCACGTGACCTTGACTGTGAGCCACTGGCTCAGGCAGTAAGGATCTATCTAATCCCACATAGGAATGTAGGAGTAGTGTGGGCTCCGAGGGTGGGCTCACTTAGGAGCTCAAAGGCGGGTTCAAAAGTGTCTCCCAACTCTTGTTCTGTCATCTTTTGACCACATCTTTCATGGCCTCAGGTTGGCTGAAATTGATTTAGTTATCTGTTAGTACATGAGACCATGCAATGCCATCTATGTCTTCTTTAAGGGTAGTCAAGACTTCTGATGTACGTTCATATATCATTGGTAGATGTGCTGAAAGTTCCTTCCTGGTATACTAGCTAGCTAACTAACTAGATAACTGGTTGACTAAGTGTGACAGGACACCTGACAGGAAAGCAGGTTTGTTATGTTTTTAAGATGTTAGCCATGAAGAGGTGGAGGTGACAGTATTAACTGTCATAACTGGCGTGGAAAAGATCTCCCAGTAGAGCACCACAAATATCTTAAGGAGTGAAATATTTGAACACACACATATACTGGTGGGAATGAGACACCCGAGGGGCAATAAAACGATAACGTAGAGAGGGAGATAATCATTCCCATGGTGACAGGGAAGGAGAATGGATTCTGATCAGAGGCGGTTCTGGGAGCTGGAGAGAATAGCAGGATGCCAGAGACAAACTCGAGCTCAAATCTTACCATTGAACTTGGGCTTGGTCCAATTCTGGCTCTTCACTCCGAATCTGTCTTGGTGGACATTTTATTTTCCCTTTGAGTATCATTCACCGATGGGTGAATTGTTGAACAGAACTAAAAGAGTGCAAGTAAAATTCAGTTAAACGAAACCAGCCTGGCTCTGAATTTGCAGCAATGAGTTATAAGACGCCAGCAGAAGCAGCATAAACAAGAAGAAGTGCATTGAAGAAAAGCGAGTGCCAATTGTAATTGGTTTCGGGAGCAGGGAGAACTTGGATCAATTTGAAAGACAAGGAAGGTAGAGGAAGGTTAATTGGAGTGGTTATTTATAGGTTTATGCCTCTTACATTTTATATAAAAACCATCACATTGTGGTATTTTCAGAATCATGTTGACATCGTCACTGTTGTGAACTTTGCCCATGACTCTCCAGGACAGGAGTGAGCTGGCTGCACCAACAAATTAGCACAGGGGAAGAGAAAGAGCAGGGTAGTTACCAGGCCAGTGCAGGCCACACCCATCCCACGAATGAGAGAAAGTCTGTGCATCCTTCTCCTCAGCCACACAACACTAGTGTTTCTCTTAGGAGAAGAAGGAGGTTGCTGTGTTAGAGAGGGTGTCCAAGGAGATAGTTGATAACTTGGGGTACCGGATTGCTCTCTTATTTTGAACAACTTTGTTTCTCCTGCTTGAATCTCAGCTTTGGTTTCTCTCTTTTGAGCTCTTAAGATATTTAGAAAGATTTTTATTTATTATTTTAATATTTAGTTATGATTTCTGGATTGAGCTTAAGAAATTCACATATATGTATGTTCCTCTCTTCAAAGTATGTGTGTATCTGTGTGTGGGTATGTGTACATGAGTGCAATGCCCGCAGAGACCTGAAGAGAGTGTTGGACCCTACGGCCTCCGTGATCTGGGATATAACAAACCTTGTAGGCGTGTCCAGCTTTATGATATTGTGACATGATGTCATCGATAAAATTAACACCCAACAACTTATATAGGGCTACAGAAATGGACAAAACCAAAGCAAAAGCCAAACCAAAACAAAAAGCCTTGCAAAAATGCATACTGTTGTAAGTTTGTGATTAGTGTTGGGCTTTGGTCACATCTGTCCTCAGTCATGAGTGGTCCAGGACTGCGGGCTGGACACACCTCTGAGTGATTCTGGTGCATACACTCAGCTGAGCACCCTACATCAAAACTTCAGTATCTACTGCTCATTCCCCATCCCCCTTTCCCATTTAGAATTAATGGTTTGTAATATTTTCTGGGAGAATGAAATTAATGGCTGTTTTCTGACTTTGTCTTTCCATTTGTAGGTATGTAGACACAAAACCTTGTACTGACATACTGAAGGCAGTTTTGGGTGGGGGCATGCTTAAATGAATGTGTTGGTCAGCTTCTCAGAGTTGGATGAATGTGTGTGTGTCTGTATGTGCAGGTATGTATGTGTGGCATAAATACATTTTCAAGATGAGTTACATGGTAGTAGGGGACAAAATTAATATTATGGTGTGAAAATTTATGGTATAAGGAAAACAGTTCCTTGGAAGAAAAATATCAAACAGTCATAATAAGTCTTCAGTGAGGTGTGTATGGAGGAAACTAGGAGTAATGTCATACAGAAGGTTGTGGCATTGATTTATTTTTCAGTTGGGAGACATTAAATTTCACATTTGTTCTGACAAGTGAAAACAGTAACTACTAATTAATGGGACCAACAATGACAATGGCCTCTTACTGCCAGAGATCTAGAAACTTTGCTGAAGTGAAAAAACACTTTTGTTTTGGTGGGTGCGTATACCTCCTGGCCTTGTTTGGATTCTGCATCTGTGTGAGTGGTCCTGCGAAGGTCAGCCAGGGGTCAGTGTCAGAGATTGAGGAGCGGTCAAAGAGGTTGAGGCTGAATAGGAAGGAAAACACGATCATGAGAGACTTGTGTAGAAGTTGCCTTAGTGTGCTTTTAAAGTTGAAGTCACATTTTAATAGGTCAAAGAGCACAAAGTAAGATTCCAGGTTCTTCGAAATTCTTCCCTCTCTCCTATGCCACCAGCAGCTGCAGGAGCCTCAGGGGATGGTACACTTGACTGGGTCTGGATGCCCCAATGGGTCTGGATGCCCCAAGCCATTGTCTTATTGCTCTCGGTGTTTTGGGGGTGGGGGCTTAGTTCAAGGTCACAGCTCTAGGATCCCTGGCCATAGCTGAGGTACATTCTCTTCAATTCATAGACTTCATAAAAGGACAGTATTAAATTTTATTACATTGATTTATTTTGTGTGCATGTGTGACTCTCTGCATGTGTATATTGTGTATACCCACATCGTGGTATGATTATGGAAGTCAGAGGACAGCAAAGAAGATGAGTTATCTGAGGATGATTTTTTTCTAGTTCCATCCCTTTGCCTGCAATTTTCATAATGTCATTTTTTAACCACTGAGTAATACTCCATTGTGTAAATGTATCACATTTTCTTTATCCAGTTCTTCAGTTGAGGGGCATCTAGGCTGTTTCTAGGTTCTGGCTATTGTGAATAATGCTGCTGTGCACACAGTTAGCAAGTGTCCTTCTGATATGATTGAGCATCCTTTGGGTATATACCCAAGATTGATATATCTGGGTCTTGAAGTAGATTGATTCCAATTTTCTGAAAAAACCGCCATACTGATTTCCAAAGCATCCTGAGTGAGGTAACCTAGACCCAGAAAGACAAGTATGGTATATACTCACTCATAAGGGGATACTGAATGTAAAGCAAAGGATAACCAGGCTACAATCCACAGCCCCAATGAAGCTAGGTAGCAAAGAGGACTCTAAGAGGGATACATTAATTTCCATGGAAAGGGGAAATAGATGAGATCTCCTGGGTAAACTGGGGGTGTGTGTGGTGATAATGGAGGGGAGAAGATGGAGAAATGGAAACTTATTGTTAACAGAGAGCCTTCATCCAGTAAATGATGGAAGCAGATGCATAAATCCACAGTCAAGCACTGGGCTGTGCTCTGGGAGCCTAGATGACGAGAGGGAGTAGGGATTATATAAGCAAGGGGGTCAAGATCATGATGGGGAAACCCACAGAGACAGATGACCTGAGCTTGTCGGAGTTCATGGACTTTAGGCCAACAGCTAGGGAGCCGGCATGGGATGGACCTAGGCCCTCTGCATGTGGGTGACAGTTGTGTAGCTTGGTCTGATTGCGGAGCTCCTAGCCGTGGGATTAGGACTGGTCCCTGGCATGTGAACTGGCTTTTTGGAGCCTATTCCTCCCCATGAAGGGATGGATGCCTTGCCTAGCCTTGAAGCAGGGGGAGGAGCTTGGTCCTGCATCACATAATATGACATGCTTTGTTGACTCCCATGGGAGGCCTGCCTCTTTCTGAATGGATGAGGAGTGTGGATGGGGAGGGGGTTGATGGGAGGTGGGGGGAGGGGACAGGAAGAGAGGAGGGAGAGGAAACTGTGGTTGGTATGTAAAATAAATAAAAAAAACTTAAAAAAATGAAAGTGGGTTCTCTTCTCAATCAGGCGGGTTCTGAGGATCCAACTTTGGTTTTCAGATTTGGCAAAGTGCCTTTGTATGCTGAGCCCTCTTGTTAGTCCATGTGTCAAATTAAAAAAAAGTATCCTCCCTTGGGCTGGAGAGATGGCTCAGCTGTTAAAGGCTAGGCTCACAACCAAAAATATGAGTGTCCTCTCTCATTCATTTACGTGACAGCAATGGAATAGACACTAGGTCAGTAGACTCTTTAGAGGAAACAGACTCATGCTGGGGAATTTAACTGGAGCTTTTTAACTTGTGAAATTAGTCACATAGGTGGCCCCTGGGCCCTCTTGGGCTGCTGGGAAGAAAAGTCAGGTGTTGACTTAGTGAGGGCTGCAGAGAGAGGAGTGTTAAATGGCAGGAGAGTAAAGAGACAGGCGGAATGGAGGAGGCACTGAGGTAGGAATGGAGGTAGCTGTGGTCTAGTTTCCTGCCTCGCTTCCTTTGGTCTCTGTCTTAGGGTGTCTGTTGCCGTGATAGAACACAAATGACCAAAAGCATCTTGGGGAGGTGTTGCGGAATATTCCTTTAGGCCGTGTGAACATGTGTCACTGTGATTGGTTTAATAAAGAGCTGAATGCCATTATCTAGAAAGGAAGAAGTTAGACAGGACTTCTGGGGACCAAGAGGATTCGGAGAAGAGGAAAGGAGGAGTCACCAGCTGGACACAGAGGGAACAAGACATACAGGAGGAGAGGTAAAAGCCAGGAGCCACATGGCAGCACGTAGATGAACAGAGATTGGTTAACTTAAGTTATAAGAGCTAGTGGGACAAGCCTAAGCTATAGGCTGAGCTTTCATAATTAATAATAAGCCTCTGTGTCAATTTTTGTGAGCTGCCCCCAATCTACCTGCAGGGAGGAAAGGGTTTATTTGATTACACTTCTATATCATAGTTCATCATCATAGAAAGTCAGGGCACAAAGCAGGGCAGAAACCCGGAAGCAGGAGCCGATGCAGAGGTTATAGAGAAGTACCGCTCACTGCTTTGGTTCTCATGGCTTGCTCAGTCTGCTTTTTTATAAAACTCAGGACCACCTGCCCAGGGGTGGCTCCATCCAAAGTGGTCTGGACCCTTTCCCACCAGTCATCAAGAAAAATCCAAGGCAGACTTGCTTCACAGGCCAGTTTTAGAAAGACATTTTCTCAATTAAGATTCCTTCTTCCCAGATACATCTAGGTTTATGTAAAGTTGACAAAGCTAACCAGCACAGTCACCGTCAGCATGTCCCACTAATTGGCAGAACCTGGACAGCAGACTGATGAGGGAGTTGAGGGCAGGAAGAGAGGGGAGAAGATCTGACGGCGGCAGGCAACAGGTGGTGAGCGGCCCAGGCAGGTCTCTCAGCTCGCACCACTTGCCCTTCTCACTTGCTTCTGCTCCAAGATGCTTTCTTCCTCCCTGGTGAGTAAGAGCAGGGAAAGTTCCTTTCTCTCATTGGGTGTAAGAGGCACAAATGGTCCCTGACTCTTACAGCCTTTCATACCCTTGAGGTGGGAGCACGGCGCCTCTTTGTCTCCAGCTGACCCCGGCACACCAGGTTGGTGTATCACTTTCCCAGTGAGGATGAGTGTGGAGTGAGGGATAAGCCGTTAGCATTCTCGGGAGAATGGGGTGATGAAAGACATGGATTCAGCTCAGAAGGAGCCACATGCTGCTCAAGATGCAAACACATCGTACCTTTATTAAATGCATCCATCGTTGAGCTCCATAAGGACAGGCCTATGTGACGTCACCAGAACACTGCTAGCTTTCTTGGGCAGTTCAGCTTGATCTTACACGAACTGCTGAGAGACTCGGTTTTGCAACACATGTATGGATGGAGGCTTTATACCGTTAGTCATGAAAGCAAGGTTCTTAGTTAGGAATCCTTGAGAGATTGTTTTGAGTGTTTCATACAGTAAATTAATGATGGTCTATAGCTTATCAAGTTGATAAACACAGAGTTTATATTGTTTTCTGGCATGTTAATAAAATACTATTTGTTAGGATTCAGGCATTTCGCTGGCCCTTGTTATCTGGCAGGATGTACCCAGGCAGTACTCTGGCTGGCCCAGGGTCCTACTCTGTATGCAGGTGCAAAAGGTCCCTTTAAGAGACAAGTCCCGCCTACTCCTGCTGGCTTCCTTTCTGCCATTTCTCTGATGAGGCAGCCTTCTGTCTCTCTCTTCTTTCTCGTTCCCTCTGTCTCTGCATTTCTCTCTCTCTCTACCGTTCTCTCTTTCTTTTTCCATTCCTTTCATCTCAGTAAACTCCACACTCAAGCTCTGTCTGTATGGCATACTGCCCATGGTCCTTAACCACCATGGGTCCCAACTCATTCTGTAATAATAACACTGTTACTCTCCTAAACATCTATTGGCCAATCAGCCCTCTTTGGGCCTAGGTCTTCAGTTGGGAACCTCCTTTGCCATACCTAACTGCCAAGCCATTTTATGTAGGGATGTTACCATCAATGCAACCACCACCTATCAATGTCAGAAACCCCTTTATTGGGTAGTTACTAATCCAACATCCTTGTTTGTAATGACTCCTTGCTGCTGCTTTAGGGTGCTTGCTGCTTCGTTCTCTGTGTGATAGTCTCAGAACTCCATGGTAGAAGCTGGTAAACGTACTAGTGCTCAGCTCTCAGAAAACACCGGGTGATGCTTTTTTCTCTCAACAGCTAGAACTGTTTTTGTTCTCCGGGAACCCATAGGCAAGATCTTATCATCATTATGAATTACTAATGTGAATTCTAAGAAGCAAGATAGTGTGTTATCATACCACATCACGACTGTGTGTACTGGCAACAGAAATCTGAAAAATTGGACTTTAAGTTTGGGGTTGATAGTCTTAGTTTTGGCAATATTTCTGACAGGAAAGCCAGAGCTGGCATGAGTTAAGACGCTGTAAGGGACCAGAGCTGCCTCTGCCATTTGGCTCCACTTTGAGTGGAAAGATGGCTTCTTCCCCTTTGGCTTACAACAAAACCAAAGACAAACTTTCCAAATCTGTTTTACAGAGCTCTTAGAGTTTAAATCTTAGAGATTAAACTCAGGGTGTTGTACAAATGCTCTACCAATGGACTAAGTTCCCAGTCTCTCTCTTTTGTCTGAGCATCCCAGGTAGCAAGACTCGGGCCATGTCTACTTTTCTGCAATACGATTGGAACAATAATCATAAATAGTCTAATTGGTTGGATTGGAGGCAGATCTCCAGGCATACTCTCCAACAGTCCTTCTCACTGAGGACTGGACAAACTCAGACTGAGAATGTAGGTTAGTAAGTAGAGAATTCACCTAGGCAGGCTTTTGATCCCCAACACTGCAAAAACCTGGTGTAGTGGCAGGCAGCTTGGCAGCCCAGCACCAGGGAAGTAGAGGCAGGAGGATCAGGAGTTCAAGGTCTTGCTGGGCTCTATAGCAAGATCCTTGCCTGTTTAAACTCTATGGAGAAACCTGTCTCAAAAACAAAACAAACAAAAAAAAAGCAAAACCCAAAACCCTATAATCTTAAAAAAATAAACAAAGCCAAAACCTCAAAATCAAACCAAACCAACTAACCAAACCAAACCAAACCAAACCAAACCAAACCAAACCAAAAAAACCTCTAAAAACCCAAACAAACAAACAAAAATCCCCATCAGTTTCCCAGAAAGCACCATGAGAAAACAAAGATGAGCTTTAATTTATAATTTTCAGTTTTGTTCTCTTTTGAAGCTATTTCACTTATATACATGTTTTACATCAGTTTGTCTTTTTGTCTTGTTTCACACATTGTCTGAATTTGGGTGACTCAGATGACTCTTGTCTGCCCTCAGTCCTAACCTAGGCTGGCCCTTCCACAGAGTGACATCTCCATGGTGTAGTTTGGTTGGCCACTGCCAAGTCTGCTGGAGAAAAGGCTTAACAACAGATTCTGGTCTCAGCCCAGCGAGCCACAGTCCAAGGGCTAGGTACTTAGAAAATGCATTTTTAATAAGCTGGAAAAGTAAATGTCATGGCCATTAAACTTTCAGAACCACTATCCTAGAGAGTCACTTTCCAGCAAGAACAAATTTGTTCTCTCACTTGCCGCTCTTTCCAGGTCAACAGTATTTTGGGAAAAATGAAGCTTTGTTTCCTGTGTTACGGCAAAGTGCTTCTCTAGTAGTCCCATCCTGTGTTATAGTAAAGTGCTTCCCTAGTAATCCCATCCTGTGTTACAGTAAAGTGCTTCACTAGTAGTTCCATCCTGTGTTACAGTAAAGTGCTTCCCTAATAAGAGGTTCATCCTGTGCTACACCAAAGGGATTTCAGCTTCTGGTCTTTGAAAGTAGTTTTGTATATCCTGGAAGCCCCTAGATCAGTGATTCTCAACCTTCCTAATGCTGCAACTCTTTAATACAGTTCCTCATGTTGAGGTGACTCCCAACCAAAAAATTATTTTGTTGCCACTTCATAACTGTAACTTTGCTACTGTTATGGATAGTAATGTAAATATCTGATATGCATGATATCTGATACAAACTCCTGTTAAAGAGTCACTAGACCCCAAAGGGGTCATGACCTACAGGCTGAGAAACGCTGCTCTAGAGTGATTTGTCTTAGCAGATGTGGTTGGTGGAACTGTTTTGTTTGTGAAGTGATACAATATGCATGGTTGTGGGTGAAGTTATGCTTTCTAGAGCCTCATGCAATTAATTGTTCTAAGGACTCAGAGCTGCCGTATGCAAGGCCTGGGGATGGGGTGTCTGATTTGTTTCTATCAGGGTGGATGCTGTAACAAAAGCTCTGCTAAGAAATGTGAAGGGTTCTGAAAGATGGCTCAGCTGTGAAGGGACCTGAAAGACGGGCTCAGCAGTTAAGGGAGCTGCTACTCTTCCAAAGGACAGGAGTTTGATTCCCAGCATCGATGTCAGGCAGTGAACAACTGCATGCAGCTCCAGCTCTAAGGACTCAAAACCCTCTCATGGGCTCTGTAAACACGTGTGTGTGTGTACGTGTGTGCATATACATACACGTACACACACATGCACATACAGACATAAACACACATACGTGTATATACAGACAGCCATATAACACATCAACAAAATTTAAAGAAAATTTAAAAACTAGACAAGAAGCTTTATTGTGTGGACAGTAGAAAAGGGGAGGGGAATGAGTTGAAGGGTTAGACATGGGAGCACAGTTAGCAACTGACTAGATGTGAGAGTGAGAGAGTGTCACTGAGGTGGGAAAGACAAAGTTTTTGAGTTCTTGTCCTCAGCAGAATTTGCGCTAATGCCAAAGCATTCCCTTCAAGCGACATCTCCCCCCTCCATCTGACTGGCATCTCTGTGCTTCCTGGCTTTGCTCCTGTGAGGGAGACTCTGGGCTACCTCACTGCTGGTTTCAGCTCCTGTCTCTCTCATCTGGGATTCCCTCAGCACTCTCTCACTACCCTTGCTAACGTCAGAAATGGCCTTCACTCAGTGAACACCTTCTGTCCTCATGTGATGTCAGCCTGACACAAACCTGGACAGATCTTGAGAGAGGGAATCTCAGCTGAGGAATTGCCTACGTCAGACTGTCCCAGTGGGCATGGCTATGAGGCATATTCTTGATTAATGATTGCTGTGGGGTGGCATTCGGACAGGTGGTGCTGGGAGGGGGCATATAAGGAAGCAGGGTGAGCAAGCCAGTCAGCAGTGTTCCCTCATGGTTCCTTTCTCTGCTCCTGCCTCAGTTTCCCTCAGTGATGGATGACGATGGGGCATGGAGGTCAAACAAATCCTTTCCTTCCCAAGTTGTTTTGGTCATGGTGTTTATCCCAGCAACAGAAAGTGAACTCAGGCAGATGCCTTGGAGGTCCTAAACTCTGTCCCTGTATTGAAATACTGGCCTTGTGGATTTGTCTTCTCTCTTGAATTCTGCTGACCTTTCTGGCTATTTCTGAATCTTGCCAGCTTCTCTTTCACCACAAGCCTCCAAGTGTCAGCATCACTCGGCAGGCCAGACGTTCACCCCTTCTTCTGTCTCTGCATTACTTAAGACAGTCTATTTCTAAGGCTTATAGAATAGCGTGGAGCCATAGCGCAGTGTTACAATAGTATGAGATGTCACTGCTATACCAAGAACAGACCTCCCAACCTTGACTGTGACAGGTAACCCTGGAAACGCTCCTTTGCTGATGAATAAAGATAAGATGTTTATGATCACACCTGACACAACCATGAGCCAAGGCACCTGTCATCATCCATCACAGTTCTGAGAGAGAAATTAGATGTAAAACCACTCAATGTACCCTGAGCTGGGAGGTTCTGGCTGCCAAGGAGTGCTGGCAGAATGACAGGATGGTAATCAAAGGTGCCTTTGGGAATTTGACCTGACCAGATGACTTCAGAAGTGTAACAACAGTCTTCTTAGGAGGCACAGCAGCTCCAGGGAAGGCTGGGATTATGTTCCCCCAGAGATGCCCTGGCTGAGCTCCTCCCCTACTGGGCATATCCATAGCATCATGCTCCTCCCCTAACAGGCATATCCATGACATCACACCCCTACCATACTGGGCATGTCCATAGCATCATGCTCCTCCCCTAACAGGCATATCCATGACTTTATGCTCCTCCCCAATGGGCATATCCATGACATCATGTTC
>LOJH01040290.1:342-13586 GCA_001685095.1 Ellobius talpinus | reverse complement strand
GAGAGAGAGAGAGAGAGAGAGAGAGAGAGAGAGAGAGAGAGAGAGAATTCTCAAGCAACAACAAAACAACCCCCTGCATGAACTATCCACTTAGGAAGCAGTTGCATCCTGGACTGATGCAGTGCCATGGGACAGCCCACTTCCCCACCCAGGACTGAGATCTAGACTTTGGAGGGTACACCTGTGGGAGGGCACATTTATGGAAATGCACACCTGTAGCTCTGTTGAATGCAGAGAGATCACTAGGGCCCTAGAGCAAAACTTACTGGAAATGTTCTATCCTCTGGAGCTCTGGGGAAAGTTGTTCAGAAAAGACATCTCGTGGGAGAAACTACCAGAGACTGGCTGAGCTGCTCAGAGCTAAGAGAAGCCTTTAGCAGCCATGTTGCTGACCACTGGACAGTGTCGGGCCATGGAACTACATAACTGGCTGGTAGAATTCAGCATGCTGCAGAGACCTCTTGAGAATACAGTAAAAACCCTAAGAGAGAAGTTCTTCCTTCCTCTGTCATCTTCTATTGATGAAGTTTCACACTGCGCCAGCTGGCAAAGTGGGAATATTTAACAGGTTTAACTCTTAACATTGCAGCACAGACAATGAAGGATGCATTTCAAGTTGAAAGCAGTAAATGGACAACTGGACTGTTATCCTGTCCTACCTCCCAGCATCATTGCATTGAGGATGGAGTTTCCAAAGCATGGATTTTGGAGGTCATATAATAAGCTAACACCTGTGCCTATACAGTTTGCTAGACCCAAATCACCTTTGCCTTGTTCTCCACTCTCAGAAAGCCCTTCAACATTCTCAGCCACTGTCTCCACCTTCCTCCTTTACTCTCTTTTTGAACATTTGCTCACAATCTTTCAGCAGAGATTTTTGTTTGTAAAGGGTGACTGGAATTAAAATAATGGTGCTGTGTGCTCCTGTAGTACAATTAGTAAGACAATGAGTTTGCTGTTTTTAATCATAGAAAGAGGTAACTCTGAGACCAGGCTGTTTCAGGGCTGGTGAAACGTCTCAGTAGATAAAGGCACCTGCTGCCAAATCTCACAGCCTGAGTTCAGTACCCAGGATCCTCCTGGTGGAAAGAGAGAACTGATTCCCACAAATTGTCCACTGACCTCCATGTAAGCACTGTGACATATGCCTCCATACACATACACACACAAAATAATAAACAAAATGTAATAGAATAAAATGCTTGTTTCAGAACACTTGCTGAAGCCAAATGACATTAGAAAATATGTGTAACATTACATTTAATAATGCTATCTTGGCAGCATGTAGACCATTAAATCTGGACTCCATCATGTACTGTCTCTGTGATGACACTGGACATATTTCCTAAGTCTAGATCTAGTTTCCTTCTCCAAAAGTGGAAATAATACCAACTTCATATAGACCAAGACTAAATGAGAGATTAATTTATCTCCAGGACTTCCAAATGCTCCACTAATATAGGAAAAAGATTTTGTTTTGTTTGAGAGATCCAAAGATAAAAAACAAATACCTCACAACATAAAAGCAGATGATCATTCTGCAAAGTTACTGAGTGGTAACCAAAACCACCTACAAGGTAGAAGCCTGGAAGCAATCCATTTTTGTGCCTCCAGGATGGTTTAACATGATACAGAACACTTTTTCCTTTAGCTAGGAAAATGTATACTTCCATAATCATTGTTTATAGTTGTATTGGAAGTTCCAACAATGCAATTTGGCAAGAAGAGAGAAGACAAGCAAACTGGGAAGAAATGAGAAAAATAATTTGCAGATGAAATGATCCTACAGAGAAAATGTCAGAAAACACTACTAGAGGATTCCAAACCCCCCAAAACAAAATGGCTATTGTCATTGGTCTTGACTGCCCACCAGAACTTCATAGTAAAAACCCATGAAGACATTACATTCCTTGGTAACAGGACACAGAAAAATCAAACCAGTACTGATCTATAAGCTCCCTCCCTGTTGACCAACTGCCGTTGTACTAGAAGCTTTCATGCAGGCTCCTGGAGGGTCAGTCATCAATGGTCTTACCAAGAAGTGAACCCTGCAAGCTACAATAATCATTGGCTCAACGAGATAGACCCATTTGGTTCAATAATGCCATGAATGTCATGGGAGTTGCCAATCACTTTCTGATTGGATTTACGGTCTATCAAACAGTAGGAAATGCATATCTGGTCCTATAAATCTGACCAAGAATCCATGGCTGGGAATTCATACGCTCTAGAAAAGAACTACTATTATGATCAACTAAATGAACATAATATCAAGCTATCTTGTAGCTACTTAACTAATAGCCACATATTAGCACAACTCTCACCTCTCATCGTAAACTCTTCTCTTTTGTAGTGGACAGAGATTAGTACAGAGAGCCACAACTGGTCAAAGTGAGGAGAATAAGAGACTGAGGAATTCTCAGCCCTAAGTGGGACATTTGTATCATGCCCCCTACCCTCAAAGGCCCACGGATTCTCCCAGAAGAGGGGGCAGGAAGATTGTAAGAACCAAAGGTAAGAGGACTACTGAGTAATGGTGTCTTCTGGATATGACAGGGCTGTTACACCATGAACTCACAACAGCTGCGGCTGCTGTCACAAGGCCTGGACAAAACTAAGTAATCCAACATTCAAACATGAACAGAGCAGAGGTTCACAAAGACCCACCCTTAACTGAAGGATTATTGGCAGTTGATATTTTCTGTGGAATAGATGGACAGTTTTCTTCAGTGGTATGGCTGCGAAAATGTTACTGCCTATCTCCATTGGGTTGGTCCTACACCCATGCACATATCCAGAGTATGAAAATTGAACTAAGTGGGGAATAAAAAAAGACAGAGAACAGGAAGTCGGGACATGTAGGCAGAGACCACTTGTTCATTCCTGGCCACACAGACCCAAAACAATCACACAGAAATGAAATTGTGCTAATTAAAACACTGCTTGGCTTTGGCTTCTAATTAACCAACTCTTACATCTGGCCAACCAATAAAGTTCTGGCTGGCGGCTCCCATCTTTCCCTTTGGTGAATACATGGCTTTTCTTTGACTCCACCTACTCTCTGCTCCTCTCTCTACTTGGAATTCCTGCCTTTCCCTATTCTGCGCTGCAATGGGCCCAAAGCAGATTCTTTATTAACCAATGGTATTCACACCACACAGAAGGGGAATCCACATCAGGACAGAGATGTAAGGGAATGGATCTAAGAGGAGTAGGAACAGGGAAAGACAGTGGATATGATCAAAATACATTTGTATACCTGTATAAATTTCCAGAAGAATAAATATATTAAGTATACTACTAGAGCTAATAAATGAACTGATCATTGTACAGTAATCTATAAAACATGTTGACAAAACAATTTCATATGCTATCACATCCAAAAATAAAATATTAATGATCAATTTGTAGATTTAGTCAAGGAAGTCAATGACATACTAAAACTATAAAAAAGTTGAAAGAAATTAGATAGACTGAAATAAATGGCAAAACTAAGAAGACCCTCTATTTGAGGACTAGAGGTTATTAACCCTGCTATTCTACTACTACTCAAAGCAATCTGCAGATTCAGGGCAATCCTTATAAAATTAGGAAAGCCAACCATCAAATTTTATATCCACAGGGTCTTGATAGCTAAAAATTAAATAATCTTAATGTTGGAAGAGTTCTGATTTCAAAGCTAACTGCAATGCTACAAGTGTCACAACATGATATTTCCATAAGTTTAGATCAAATGAATAAAAACATTAAGAATAAATCCAGGCATCTCTGAGCAAAAAGTTTGTTAATTTGTTTCTCTCTTCTTTTCTTTTTTTCTTTCAGACACACGCATAGCCCTGAATGTCCTGGAGTTTCTAGTGTACACTAGGGTGGTCTCAAACTCACAGAGATCTTCCTGCATCTGCCTGAACAAGTGCTGGGGTTAGGCCTGCACTACCATGCCACCAGGGCCCTGGAGTCTCTTCAATAAATGATCTTGATCCATTGGATATCTATACAAAAGAATGGTGTTAAATCCCTATCTCATATATAGATATAGAGAGATATGTATATATAGATTAATTCAAAATAAATCAGCTACCAGGGCTAGAGAGATGGCTCAGCAGATAAGAGCATTGGCTGGTTTTTCAGATAACTCAGGCTCAATTCTCAATGTCCACATGGTGCCCACAGCCATCTGTAACTCCAGCTCTTGGGGATTTGGCACCTTTTTGGCCTCTAGGGGCACTAGGCATACAAGTGGCATAGACACATACACAAAGGCAAAACACTCTTACACACAAAATAGAATATGTATTTTCTTAATTAAAAATTTTATCCAGCTACAAAAACACAAGAACTGAAATACTGAAACTCTGAAAATCAATGGCTATATCATGATTTTGGAGTTTGCAGCGGGTTCTGGGGTATGGCACTAAGAGCACAAGCAGTAAAAAAATAAGCAAATTGGAATTCACAATTAAAATTTTTGTGTATCAACAGACATTTCCAAAAAATTTTAAAATAGGAGAAATCATTTGCAATCTGCATGTCTTATAATTGCCCAGCATCCAGAATATAACTGAACAAAGATCCGAATTGAAATCACACCAAAGAAGGTACATAGAGATCTTCCTGGGTTTTGACAGCCATAAAATACATGGAGGGATTTTCAACATCAATTAGAGAAATATGAGTCAAAAACAAGGTGAGAGACATGTCATTTGTGAATTGTGGATAGAAGCATAATATGCAAAATAGACACTGCCAAAGTTGAAGAAGATAAATCTGACTGCTCAGGTAAAAGGTAAAATTATGAATAATTTAGATTTTACTTTGTATATTTACTCCTGTTTTTATAAACTGTGGTTTTTAGACAGGGTCTCACTGTGTAGCCTCAGCTGCACAGGAACTCAGAGATGGTCCTGCATCTGCCTCCCAAATGCTGAGATTAAAAGAATGTGACACCGTTCCAAACTAGTTATTGTTATTTCAGCATAGGTGGCTAATATTTTATGTTAGCAACCTTCACAAGAAATATTGTTAATTGTGTGAGCATTCTTGCATCTCAGCTAGGAGAAAGCTCAGTCAGACTGGGTGAGAGGCTCCCTTAACTTCCCACGACCCCACTATTTCCTGGTGTTTCCAGCCTCAAACCAATCTTTCCTGTAGGATGAGAATGCATTGACCATTTCTGAAAAACCCCTCTCAAAAATGTCATCTTTGGGCTGACAATAGGGTTTATTGGGTAAAGGTACCAAACATGAAGACCTAAGTCTGATCCCCAGGAGTCATGTGCTTGAACCATTATTTAAGTTTTAATAGTGAGCATATATTATATATAGCAAAACAGATAATTTCTCAAGTTTTTCAACATTTGCTTTGTCTTATTGAGAGAATGATGGTGAAAAGTCATGAACCCTCCCTGTTTATCAGACCTGAGACAGAGTGACTAGGATAGGGAAAGCCATCTCTTTTTTTTCTCATTTGACTATGAGTTTATAACAAAGTAACATGCAATAAAAATATACACAATTTATTAGCATTGCTTTCTAACAAAGAAAAGGACCTTAAAATCTATTTAACTCAGATTTAAGAAAAAAATCTATTTAGACACAACATATATATTTTCAAATACTCATTTTGTACTGAAGTTTAGACAGCATTCAATACAGATTTAGGCCTGGCAGTTACAGTGTTTTCATATCACATCTGATTCTTGGAATATACAACCCCATTTCCCTAATAGCAGGAAAGATGTGTGTGTGTGTGTGTGTGTTTTGTGTGTGTGTGAGAGAGACAGCAGAGAGAGAGATGGAGAGAGAGAGTCAGAGAGAGAGAAATAGATGAGTCAAGAGCTGATATTCTTTACTTGAGTAGTAAAACACTAAGAACAATGAGTTTTCTACATCCCATGCCCTTTAGCAGCCTTGTAATGTCCATGAGTACAGGACCAGGCATGGTAACCAATAGCCCATGGAGGTCAGGGCATCAGATCCTGATGTGGGATTCCCCTCTGTATGCTGTGAATATGTTTTATTATCATTGGTTAATAATGAAGCCACTTTGGCCTGTGACATGGGAGAATAGAGCTAAGTAGAAAAACTAAACTGAATGCTGGGAGAAAGAAGGCAAATTCAGGGAGACACCATGTAGCTGCCAAAGGAGACAGACGCTGGAACCTTATTGATAAACCACAAGCCTAGTGGCAATACATAGAATAATAGAAATGGGTTAATTTGAGATGTAAGAGCTAGCCAATAAGAATCCAGAGCTAATAGGCCAGCCCGTGTTTTAATTAATACAGTTTCTGTGTGATTATTTTGCATCTGGGCAGCCGGGAATAAACAAGATGTCTTCATCTACAAGATCCCAACTACGTTTTAATGAACTTATCTACCACATTCACACAAATAAAAGACTGTTTGAGTCAAAACTACAATGAAAATAGCATGGCATCTTCTTTCGTGACTCAGCGTCCTATTAACTTCATTCCGCTCATCCCCTCACCTCACATTATCCTTTACTGGTTTCCTTTCTAAATGCTACAACACCATGGCCATTCTTTCATCTGTTTACATACATCCACATGTACACTACAGGCTAGATTTCACATATGAGAAAGAACGTCTGGATTTTGTTTATCTGAATTTGGATCTCCTTGCTTAATATTGAGCTTTCCAAGTCCATCAACTTTCCTGCAATTTTTCTTCAAACCAAAGTCATATTCCATTTGTATAATATCAGATATTCATCTTCCAATCACCTGTTGATGGCCCTCTCTTAAAAGGGAGAAGTGGATTATGGAATAAGACTGGCCTTTAGGTCTTACTCCCCATCACCTTCCTTTGCATGTCTGTTTGTATTCCACGCATAGTTCAGTTGTCTATATTCATAATGATCATTCTCTTGATGAAGATAATTGTGTTAGTTTGTAGTGAATCATGACAAAAGTTAGTCTTTAGATGACAACACTCACTTTAGCGTGATCTCTCCTAGTTCTGGATTTGGCTGATTCTGATTCTGGGTCCCTTAAGCATTTGCAGGTGTATGAATTTGGAATTCCATTGGAAGCTTCCTGTCTTAGTTAGGGTTTTGTTGCTATGAAGAGACACTGTAACTATGGCAACTCTTATAAAGGAAAACATTTAATTGGGGCTGGCTCCCAGTTCAGAGATGTAGTCCATTATCATCATGGTAGGAAGCATGGTGGCACATAGGCAAACATGGTGCTAGAGAGGTAGTTAGCTGAGCATTCTACATCTGGATCTACTGGCAGCAGGAAGTCAATGTCATACTGAACCTGACTTGAGTATTCTTAGACCTCAAAGCCTACCCCCTAGAGACATGCTTCCTCCAACAAAGCCATACCTATTCCAACAAGGCCAAACTTCCCAATAGTGCCAGTCCTTAGGAGCCTATGGGGCCATTTTTATTCAAACCACCAGACTTTTCATCAGCTTAGGGTCAGTGCTGGTCTCCATTGACATCAGGCTACTGGATAGGACACCTGTGGAAGGTTTCTCCCTGTGACCTGACTTTCATCATACCTTGGCTGGGTTTGAAGATCAAGTATTCCAGCATAAACACCCAGCAAGAAGATACACAGCCTTTACCAAGGCAGTCTCAAGTTTCATAACTCTCATTCCACTCTGTTTTGTCAGTAGGTGAATCACAAAAGTCTGCCAGATTTGAAAGGTAGAGATACAGATTGCATTTCCTAATGAAATGAGTGGCATAATTCTGAAGTCATATTGTAAAAATGTCATAGTTTGTAATGTGAAATCAGATTTCCTAAGGCTCCCATCATGCTGGCTTTATATACTTCATTGGTATTGCTCTAAACATCACCTTCTTTTCCTACTAGTGGAATATCAGGTTACCCACCTTGGAATGAGTTCCAAAAGGACAAGGGCATTGTCTCACTCTCCACTGAAAATGAATCTCCAGTGTCTATCATAGAGCTGAGCACACAAGCCCTCAGTTGCTATCTGTGGAAATGGATAGAACAGAGCAGGCCAGATGTGCAAGACTGGATAAATGGGTCTGATCTTACTTCTGCCACTAAGGTAAAAGTTATCTGATACTCTGGGTTCATAGAGCGTCATTCAGTGTGGGAGCATCTGATTCATCTTCATGGTTAGAGCCAGCTTAACCCTTTAGAGGAGAATCCCAGGAGCTCTGCCAGTTCCCAGGGCAGCTGGGAGCTGGTCTCACTTGCCTCAGTCTGAATGTGTTCTTTTACATAGCTTGGTGATGGTGATGTGAGAAGGTTCCTTGCTGTGAAGTTATTCTTCATATGTAGGAATTGTTTTGAGGAGAATGATTTTGAACCAAGTTCTTCATCAAACTTTGTACTCTCTATTAGTGTGGACTCATAAGTTTCCATTTTACCAATTACCGCCATTATTCTAATGTTTAAACTCTACTAGATTTGGTCATTTGGAACCTCATTGACTTCTGTATCTTTGTATGTAACCAATCATGCTTCAAGCACTTCTACACACAGTGTCTATTCCAAGAGAATTTTTAGAATTTTTCCTTTCTTGACTAAGAATCAGTCATAACTTGAGAGAGAGAGCTTGGGTTCCTATTAGCTGAGGGCAATATTTAAAACATACTGTTTACAAGTTGATATTTACAAATTCTTAGTGCGTACTCTTTGCTATTAAAATTGCAATTCCTTCCAAACTCCATTTGTGGACAGAACTTGGGAACACACATACAGAGATACACAGACAAACACAGACACAGACACAGACACACACACACACACACCCGTATATTCTAAATTTACCTGTACTGAACATCTCGAGTACACACTGATACCTTAAATTTTACTCTTACACCACAAGTTTTATTCTACAGCTATTTCTTTTTTATATCTTAGTTCCTTATCTATGAGTATTAAATGAATCTCCAATTAGGCCCAACATTTCTAATAGACTAATGGCCTGTATGAAACCAACCTCTTTCCCAACATGGAGGTTTTGCTTCTTTCCACATGCTAAAGCTTTGGTACCAATGAGGTGCTCTTTTCATGTGTGGCTTTATTGTCCTGCTATGACACTAGGGACACATACAATTTACCCTTCTATGTGCACTCCCTACTCTGTCCCTAAATAACTTGTAGCAAGCATTATTGTAGGACTATCTTTGGATTGCCTGTCCCCAAATAGTTACATGGAGAGTTACTAATAATTATGGAAGCTTGGCCTTTAGCTTAGGCTTGCTTATTTACAACTAACTCTTACAATTTATTAAGCCATAATTTTAATCTATGTTCTGAACATCTACTTCGCTCCAAGTCTTCCAGTGAAATCTGTGCACTTAGATTCTTCCTCTTCTTCCTCTCTCTCCCCAGAAATCCTGTCTATCCTCTCCTGTCTAACTATTGGCCATTTGGTGCTTTATTAAACCAATTAGAAGGCGCTGTGGCAAAGACACATCTTCACAATGTTAACAAATATTCTGCAACAACATGTGACTGACTTAGGGCTATCATTACTCTCTAGATGCCTAACTTGTAAAATAAGATTGATAACATGATAATGTTGACCTCACAGATTTATTATGGGAATTCCAATGGATAAGGTACACAAAATGTTCAGCACATCCCTGCAACATCTTATGTGTTTATGTAACATTACTTATTAACCTAATTATGAACTATTATTATGGCAAGGGCTGATGTTGGATGTTCATTTAAGAATTTTAGTTTGGACTAGTTTTCCTAAACCCATGGAAGAATTCAATACAGCTAAAGCAACTTTATCTCTAAAGAGTTGGGCCTCCAATAGGGCCAAGCAGATCTTACCCTTGAAGTCAAAGAATTGGTGGATGGGAACTGAAACCACTTTAAATATCAACCCCAAGATTGTGATGGTGGCACTTTATTGCTGCATATGATTTCCACTCAGGATAAAAGCACTAGAGTGCTAAAGACATTTATGGTAAGCACACAGGTAAAGAGAAACTTTCCTCTCTTCAGGCACAAGTGTAAAAACTGATCAATGCTTCCCATTGCTGTGTGGCCATTGAAAGAAAAGAAAGGGACATTTAGATTCATGGAACTGGCAATTTTATAAGTATTTTAAAGCATGATTTTTAAATACTGATATTCATACAACATAATCTTTAAGATGCCCACTTTAGTCCTTAAATGGCAATCTAGACATACACTCTTGAATAGATTTAAAGGAATTATGTTTTATTAACTCAAGAAATACTAACTCTTCCATAATTTTGATATAGATCTCTATTCCTGACGTGGAAACGTATATATAGAAACCACGTTACAATGGGTTATATGACAAACATACAATGTGATTAGTGCCAGGTGTAAAAGAAACTCCATCAAAATGTTCAAACTGAGGATATGAACACTCCATGGTATGGCTAAAGGGAAGGTTTTTGTGGTAGATACGAGAGAGAGAGAGAGAGAGAGAGAGAGAGACAGAGAGAGAGACAGAGAGAGAGGAAACAGCTCGAGGCATCTGAAAGAGTCTAGATCAGAGAGAGTAAATAGTAAACTAAATATGGCCGGCAGACTGGACCTGGTCACGAGAGAAGCAAGAGTGGAGGGAGAGACAGACAGACATAGAGAGGCAAAGAGGGAGCAAAACTGAAAAGGCAGGGTTATAAGGAAATGAGTAACTGAGGGAGGGAATCTACTGAGCTTGAGAGAGTTTAGGGTAGGGGTGGGAGTGAGAAGGATTAGGATGATAGTAGCAGGGACCTTGAGATGTGCAAGAGGTACTTGTAATACTGAATAAACCTGAAAGTTAGCTTGCACTGTGTTGCTAATAGGCACCACAGATAGTCATTTGTCCCTTCTGCCTTTTGGAATTTGGGAAACTGAGTTTCCTTTGGACTTGACATGCCAGCCTTTTGTTGGTGATAAGATGCAATGTAATTACTTCTGTAACTGCTTCTTGAGTGAAGTTAGGGTATTATTGTCAGGACCCAGGGAAGTGGAATGATGGTCAAAGGCTGGGATAAGAGAATTCAGGAAATGTTAGGAGACCTCGGTTGCCGGCTCAGCCTGAAGAGACAGGAAACAATCATGTTGGCTAGACTGGTTTACATCAGCTCTCGCCAAGTCCAGAGCTTTCTGGTTCCACAAATCCACCTGGGACAGGTGTGTTGCAGAATATTTTAGTGCATTTTCCAGGCCACAGTTGATTCCTGGATGGTGTCTGTCAGATGAGACAAAATCTGCTAGGACAAATGTAGACTAGGGACACAGGTAAAATTAATGATCTTCGAAAAAAATATTTATCTTGGGTACATTAGAAACTTCCAAGCCCATGATCCTGGCAGTAGGTGGGGGAAACTTAAGCTGCTGGCTGACAGAAGTACTTGTGAGGAATTCATTTGATCTGTGACAGGTAGATCCAAGTTACAATTCCCTGAAGCTTGCATGATTTTTATTGTTTTGAGACAGAGTTTCTCTGTGCAGCTTTAGGGGCCTGTCCTGGAGAACCTACTTTGTAACCCAGGATGTCCTCAAACTCACAGAGGTCCACCTACCTCTGTCTCTCAAGCGTTGGGATTAAAGGTGTGCACCACCACTGCCCGGCATGAATTTTTTTAAAGTTTACAAAAAAAGTTTTAGATATATTAGCATAGTCACTGTCTGTAATCTGCATTGAATTCACATTCATAGGAAAACAGTTAATAAATGTCTGTAAACACCTAGAGTAGATTCATGCCTTTGAGCCATACTAAAAGCTTGGGGATCCAAAAAGACGGTTTGGGGTTAAAATCATGAATGTTCTTTCCTTTGTCCTAAGTGCTAGAGATATCTGTCTGTCTGTCTGTCTGTCCACCTGTCCATCCATCTATCTGTCTGTCTAATCTATCTTTATACATAAAAAACAAAGGAAATTTAAGATTTGGAGCCTGTGACTATGATAATAGTATTTAGTGCTTTACCAAAGCTAGATTAATAGATTATCAGAACTCCCTTGTTTAATGTTGAAACTCTGAACTTTTGAAGCCTTAATGTAACAATAGTATAATAAGAGGGGAAGAAATCTGAAGCCTTTCTCATTTTTACATACCTTAATCGACTGCCTTACACCTTCACAACTTACATAAACTTCCACCCAATCATTTGTGACACAGAGGTGGTTGAGTACTGAGAGCAGTCATTGAAAAGCAAGCTCTTTTAAATATAGGAACAGTAAAAACTAGCAATAGCATGATAGCTTACTTTTTTTTTTTTACATTGAAACCTGTCCTGTCAGCAAGGACTTCTTTCAGCAGGAGCCCTAGTAGCTCTAGAAAAGGCAAGGCCTGATTTTTACAGATGAGATGGACTGATGAGGCCACTGTAGCTTTGTGGGGAAGAGCTGGATGCTTGCTGCTACTAGACTGATAAAAGCTGCAGCTTGCAACCAACATCATCAGGTCAGAGCAGAAAGTATAATCTAAATTGCCTTTATATCAACTAAATTGAAAGAGGAGACTTCTTCACCAGGTTCCTCCATGGCAATATCAGTTGTTTCACTGGGGGCAGAGGTCCCAAGGCAGAGTCGTCCCTTCCTAGGCTAAGAAGATGTCAGGGCACAAACAAACTGTACCAGGACTTTGCTTTGAATGTGGCAAAACTGGCCACTGGGTAAACTGCCTTTTACCTTGTCCTCCACCAGCTTCTGCTTGAACTACATGGGCAAATTGGCTGCTTCTCTTTGCTTTGCCCAGGTGGGTCAGTCTCTCAAGTTCTTCATCCACAGAAAAGTCTCTCAGATCATCTTAATCAAGATTGTGATGACACTACATGACATGCCCTCTCTTTAACTTTAGTAAAGATGGCTGCCAGTCACATGGTTGCTTCCACCCTGATGAGGTCATCAGCTAAGATGCCAGTAAACCACATGGTTACTATTTATTTCAAGTGTGGGCTGCTTAGCTAAGCCAACACTCTCTCTCTCTCTCTCTCACACACACACACACACACACACATATGCATATATTTGTTAAAGGTATCTTGGATCTAAAATTTGGGTCTAAGGATTTGTTTCTTTGGAAAAGAGGTTCTTCTTTTGTTTCCACAGAGGATGAGAACCTGTGGATTCCTCCTGGACTAATGTGGTTTGATGGACCAATACCCCCCAAAAGGTCACTGTGAACACCCCCAAAAATTATTTCACCCAACAAGAAGCAGGAAGCAGTTTGGAGAGAACTATGCCCAAAATCCCAAATAATGTTTATAATCATTTGTTTATATTTAAAGAGGGATATGAATACTTTGCATTGGT
>LOJH01040289.1:0-14648 GCA_001685095.1 Ellobius talpinus | reverse complement strand
CACATAGACAGAAGATCCTCCTACATCATGATACTAGCTGGAATCAAACTCTGTATACTAGACTTATTTCAGAATTCCATGACATGACATGGCTAGGTATAGGGATGTTAGTATATGTCCAGTTTTAGGTTTTACCAGCCTAGGATTAAACTCTAAGGTGAAGTCCTAGGCTTGTGATTCAATCCTACCCCCATTCAGCAGGAACTGTGTACCATGTTATACTGCCTGATATTATAGTAGTGTTGGTAAAGGCAGAACCTTGTCTGCATAGATGGATGTTAAACTAGATTTATCTCTTAATCTCACAACTACAACTTCAGGGGCACATTGAAGCCTATGCCACAGTTGTCATTGAGGCAGCTGATTTTGAGTCTGTTGTATTGGAGTACAAGGTTTTTGCCTGGCACAGCAGTTGACCTAGAACTCTGGTTGCAAACCTTGGCTCCTGTGCTGCAAGCAATAACTGTAGTGCCCTAGATTGGGAAACGTGGTGGAGCAAGCCAGGCTACCAAAGCTCATGATAAGCTGGGTTGCACCTCATTCTTCCAGCTACAGGAGCCTGTATTGTATATGAGGAGGGGTGGGAGTTTTCCAGGCTTTCTTCAAGGATAGAAGATATGATCCAGAGTGAAACCTGAGTCCACCCTTACCCTACAGTGCACAAGGCTCAGCCTAATTCTAGGGCTGGTCAGGAAATCTCTGAGCCTTGGCTTGTATCTGTGGTTTTCAAATTATACTGGATGCTTGTTCTTGCCATAATGGGCCTTAATGTGGGATTTCCCCTCTATATTTAGTGAATATGTGGCTTGACAGAGTAAAGCCAGGTGGAAAATCCGAACAGAGATGTACAGAGAAAGCAGAGTCAGGGAGACACCATGTAGCTGATGAAGGTGACAGATGTGCCAGAACCTTGCCGATAAACCAGAAGCCTCATGGTAAATATAAAATAGTAGGAATGGGTTAATTTAAGATGTAAGAGTTAGTTAATAAGAAGTCTAAGCTATTGGCCAAGCAGTACTGTAATTAATATAGTTTCTGTGTGATTATTTTGGGTCTGGGCAGCCAGGAAATAAATGAGCAGCCTCCATCTACAGGGCCTAGCACTGGGATTCAAGGCGAAGCCTTGTGTTAGATTTCCTTTACTGCTCTTGGCAGTAAGAATTATGCACCCATCTTCTCTATCACTTAGCTTGGAGAAGGGGTGGTAGAGGCAGTTTCTCATTCTCACCAGCCTTAAGGAAATTCCAGATTCTTAGTCTACTCATGGGCATTGGCCTAGCAGGTGGGGATATCTGGCTTTTCTCAGCATTGGATTTTATCTTGACAGGACAGTCCTGGGTTTCTAAGGCCTGAATTTATTCCTCCCTCTCTTCCTCAATATGAAGGTCTCTCTCTCTCTCTCTCTGCCTTGGGCTGCTTGGAGTTAAGGAAGGAGTGGTGTAGACAATATTTTTATCTCTGCCTCCTTCTATGATATCTTTTTGTTTTGTTTAATCAAGTGAAAACAAGGATTGAACTCAAGGTAACATCCCTTAGACTTTTGGTTGGTTGATATATTGATAATACAAATACATAATACTACCAAATTGAATCCACAATGCCAATGGCTACTAAACTTCTGCAAGTAATAGTAATCTGGCTTATCAAGCTTGTCTCTAATCACATATGGAAAATAAAGCCAAAATTGAGTCACAAGAAGGAGGAGGAAGAGAGGGAAGAGAAGTAGGAGGAGGAAGAGGAGGGAAAGAAAGAGTAGTAGAAGAAAGAGAAGGGGGAGGAGGAGGAGCAGAAGAGAAGGAGGAAGATGTGATAATTGGGAAAAGAAAAGGGATTGGTGGTAGTAAAAGTCAGACAAAAAAGTTTGAGTATGATGAAAATAGATTATACATATACACAAAATATCTTATTAAGTATTTTTATAATGAATATATGCTTTAAAACATTTTAAAAGTTATTCCCGGGATCAGAACAAATAGTGTATTGTCTTAATATCATATATATGGTCAAGAATTGGGTATCTTATGCCAACTTTGCCAAGTATTCTCTAAAAATTATCTTATTTCAATTAAAATTGCAGTACTTACTCTCTTCAACATGCTTAAACTGAAAGAAAATTTCGTCCTAGCTATTTTCAATGGAAAATGTGCTATTTACCCAGTCTTTCTATTTTGATGTGAAAAAATGACAAGAAATGTCAGATGCTTGTACCTAATAAAGGTTGCCCTCCTTTAAAATATCTGAAGAAGTCTTTCATTTCAATTTTAAAAAGACTTCTTAAAATTCAATATTGAATTTATAGTATAGAAGAAATACAACTTGATTAATATTTAAGAATATTATATAAGTAGTTCTATAAATAAAGGACATACATAGCCACAGAGAGATTCAGAAGAGTTCTAGTAAACAGATAAAGCCATTACTAAGGGATAAGTTAGAGAGTGTTCAGGTTGCAATTTACTCTGCCTCATCATGAATACATTTCTATATTGACCAATGCTGATCCCAAATGACCCTGCTGGGATGGTCTTTCCCTCCTATCAAAGGTGATATAGTTTGCATTTGAAAAGTATTATAAGCTTCCATGTGGTCATTTCTTAATATTCAATATTTAAAATTCACAGACTTCATAAAACATTCCTATTGCTCTATTTTCATCCCCATTTGTTACTATACAGATTTGCATGAATAAAGGGCATGAATGGAATAACTTCAGCAATAGGAAAGGATTAAAAAGTGCTACTATATCTTGTGCTAAATCCCTTAAAGGCAAGATGGGGCTGCAGAAGTTCTGTAGATCTCTTGATCTTCAGGCATGAAAAGAAGTAGTTATGTAATGACTGTTGTGCAGTGACTGTTGTGAAAGAGTCTCCCCATCACTCAAACTTACCTATTTGAATGTTCCCCCGTTTCTCACCCTCACAGAGATCCCCTAAAGGCAACAGCTGAGGCTGACCTATAAAGATATGGCTTATGAAATGTTCCAGTCTTGGATCTCCTTAAAAGAACACATTCATGGATGAAGACTGGAGTGTAACCATCAGTCAGCAGGACCACTAATCCATACTATAGCTTACTCAGCCATATGAAAGCATGGCTGCTATTTCATGGACTTTAAAAACTAAAGAGAGCAGTTTGCATTATCCAGGCAGGTCTGATGTATATCCTGAAGTGGAGAGGAGGGGAACAGGAGAACCGGAACCTAAGAGAAGGCATCATGAGAATAGCTCAACCAGCTCTTGCTAGCTTTAAAGTTTGGGGAAGAATCCCAGAACCAAAGAATGATAGTCATTTCTTAACACTGTAAAAAGTACAGAAACAGTTTCTTCCTTAGAACCTCTTGAATCAATTCAGACTTGTATTCTTCTTTTTGTATTGCTTTTCTGTTTCCTTTCAATTTAATGGCAATACCTTAATTTTGCCCAGTGATACTTCACTGCAGACTTCTAACCTTTAAACCTGTAAGAAAATTCACATTGTTTAAAGCTCCTAATTTGTAGCAGTTTGCTTCCTTAGCAAATTAATGGGATTATTGAAATATTTTGGAGTACTTCATGATTTACTTTATGCTGACAGTGTATTTATGCAAAGTTGGCATGGAGAACAATGTTCACACAGTATTCATGCATCTTCTTCCATATCATACCCAGGCATTCCATCAAGGCTAGCCAGTCTCTCCTATCCCAAGATGCCCCAAGTGCAAATACCTGGGACCCATTAACAGAACATTGGATCTGGGAAAGATTAAGAATTAGAATTTCTAAGAAAAAATTCTCTGAAGATACTGATTCTGCTGGTTAGGGGGTACCACATCTGCAGTCCTCCTGGTGTAGCAGAAGAGAAAGGCATATAAACAGATGTAATATTTTGTACAAAATATACTGTAACTCTTTAAGTACAAAATATATCCAGTATAACATACTAAATGAAGAATGCAGCCATAAGTATAGAGATATAAAAATAACGTAGGTGGTTGGGAAAGGTTTGAAAAAGAAGTTTAAACAGGAAGGGAGATAGATAAGTCAAAAGATATGTCTGGCAAAGGGCTACCTGTTGACAAGGAAAACACACAACCAAAAGAAAGAGTACTTGGAGGGAAATGAAGCCAGAGAGAGACAAAGACAGAAAGCACAGAGAATCTTTCTGCTCTAAGGACATCAATGCTGTATCCCAAATGCTGGAGCTACCTGCTGATATCTATACACAGACATTCATATCAGAGGGTATATATGGCAGCTGCATCAGACAAGAGAAACTGGCTACGAGACTAGAAACCGAGAGGGTAGGAAGAAGTCTCCTCCAGAGATGTCATCAATGACTGCTCTATATAGTAAAAGAAATGGCCTGGATGGCTTCACTATGAGAGAAGTATACAAGTTACCAACTAACCTTTATAAGCTTGGTTACACTTAACTATAGGTAGTGAGGGAGGATTGTAGATATTGAAGGGGTAACTGCCAGGGTTCGAACTTACACATTTGGTTAGCTAATGGAGTCATTTACCAGGAGTGAAGGCCCTATAAAGGAGCCCTTATTCAGAAGTAATTGTTTCCCATTGTAGATTCACAGTGTTTTCTTAAGGTGACTGGGTTATATGTAAGGGAAGGTGGTCAGATGATAACTGTGAAGATCTACTGTTTTTCAGGACATCAAATCATAAAGTGAAATTTAGTATTCAAGTGAAATAATGTTTGCCTACACCCTGAGACCCATGCCACAAGAGTGAGACCACGCCTGACACTGCCTGGAAGGCTGGAACCCAGAGAATGACCTGGAGACCTAGAATAGAACTAATCATGATGGGAGAAAATAAAAATGTCAATGTTATGATACCCAACAATATTCTGCTATACTCGTAGATTGGTGCCTAACCCAAATATCATCAGAAAAGCTTAATACAGCAACTGATGGAAACAGATCAAGAGACCCACAGTCAAACATTAGGCTGAGCTCAGGGAATCCTGTGAAAGAGAGGGAGGAAGGATTGTAGGAGGCAGAAGGGTTAAAGACATCCCAAGAAAATCTATGGATCAACTAACCTGGGCTCATAGGAGCTCACAGTGTCTGAACCGAAAACCAGGGAGCCTGAACAGGACTGACCTTAGGCCCTCTGCATATATGTGACAGCTATGTAGCTTAGTCTTCTTGTGGGACTCCTCAAAGTGGGGGCAGGGGCTGTCTCTGACTATTTTGTTGACTTTGGGGACTGTATTCCTTATTCTGGGTTTCCTTGCCCAGCCTTACTACAAGGGGAGGTGCTTAGTCCTACTACAACTTGATATGCCCTGTTCTGTTGATGTCCATGGGAGGCCTACCCTTTCCAAACAGAAATAGAGAAGGAGTGGATGGAGGGGGCAGAGGGGAGGTGTGAGAGGTAATGGGAGGAGAGGAGGGAGGGGAAACTGTCTTTGGGATATAAAATAAATTGAATTAATAAAAACTTGGGAAAATATAACTGAAGTAAAGTTTTTTATCAGATTAATTTTGTAAAGCAGCATATAATATCTTCTCACTCTTCTCGGGCCAAACATATGAACAATCCCTTTGTGAGTCAACAGAATGGGGAAAAGAGGAGACTAAGAAATGATTGAGCAATAACTTCTTCATAACGGAATACGATTAATGGCATCTGCATTGCCTTAGGTAGATGTCCGTCTGCAAACCAGATGCTTGAGGTTAGCTACTGCTTTATTCCTCTCGTCTACACATAGGCATGGCTTTGTGGTTGTATCCTATATTTACCCTAAAGATGGAGCCAAGCATTAAATGTTGGCTACATATGGAATAAATTAGGGGTAGTGTGTCCAATTTGAAGAGGTTAGATAGATATTTCACTAAGAAATTAAATAATTCACATATATTGACCTCTCATTAAACCATATCAAGTGATAGTCACATCTTAAATGCAATGAGTAATATATGAACAATATTGCTTTAAAAGTTAAATGTTTAAAGCTGGTCTTCTAATTTAATTCAAATAAAAGTTAATTTAAAAGGTGCATTCTTGAATTTTTTGGCAGAACATGATCTAAATGCATGTAAAATGTGTACAGAAAACATCACATACAGATGTGATATTTTATAGGTAATATTAACTTTGATTTATTTTCACCCATATTGAATAAATATTTTATTTGAGCAATGCTGCTTTTTAAAAACAATATGTGGAAAATACTTAAAGGGTTTTCCTTTTAAAAACTAAAAATATTTAGAGCATATTACAAACTGAAAATCAACATTATGCAACCATCTAAATAGATGTTTGCTCAAATATCTAAGTGCAACCAAATGCCATCCAATGTGATAGCTTGGTGACAGACATACTGATTTACAAGAGCTAAGGGACTAATAGCTAGATCATATGTGATTAAAATACAACCAAGAAGGGTGTCTAAGAATAAATAGGAGAAAGTTTTCAGGGCATCAATTTAGAAAGTTGCTTCACAGTGTCTTCTGCATATGACATGGTTATTGTGCCCATGAAATCACTGCAGCTATGATTGCCTGCACAAGACTGGAGCCTGTCAACATCCTATCATGAATTAAGGAGGATTTTATAAAGTTCTACGCTTCCCCAGAATATACTAACAGTTAATGGTGGCTGGGAGTTAGGAGAGGGGACGTCATTTATTTTAATGGCTTAGCCACTGGTAAGGTGTCCATGGTCCAATAAATAATCCCCATCCATGCTTATGTAAGCAAACATAATTAAAAGCACTGGGCCACCAAAAAAAACCATGAAGATAGGATGGGGGCTTGTTAAGAAGAAGAAATAAAGATAGGATGGGGCCCCAAAATATATCATATACATATATGGAATTATTAAATAATAATTTTTAAAAGCTGTTTCCAATTGTTGGGTCCCATGAGGGGATGAAGTTAAAAGGAGATTTTTGTATTCCAAGATAGTCAATGCTCACTTGACCCTCCTAAGATAAAAAAATAAAGAATATTCATCATAGTGACTATGGCTCCATGGGCTCCTGAAAATAGACCTGTGAGTCCAAAAGCGTAGACTTTAATAGCTCAACTATGCACAAATGATCCCCACAAATATAGGTTGTCCAAACATAGCAATTCAGAAGAGAATATGAATTGATACTTTATAAGCTGCTAGTGATACCATGGCTGTAGATAACACCAGTCATAAAGGTGATGTCTTCTTAAGCAGAATCCTTTGTAATTTATTCAAGGTTGCTATAAAGTCTATTGAAGGTTAAAGACCATTCTGATTTTATTATTAGTGAAAAATCTAATAAATTAATATGTAAAGATAGCAAAACCTCAAGAAAAGGTTGAATATTTTAAACTCTTTTGAGGATGAACTCTCTTCATGTCTAAACATTACATATTTGTAGTTCATTTGTAGTTCAACAATTCACATTAGAGGGAATATTAATCACACAGGGGAGCACTATGCGATTCTCTGAGGCAAGTAAAAGTTTAAAAGTTGGCTTTTATCAAGCAGGTAGCTAATGCTGCACACAGCATCATGCCAAAATGCAACCTTAATCACTCAATGTTTCTATCATTGCGGTCAGAACAGATGAAGTGAGTTTTCCGTCACCTTTGGGTTGTGTTGATACTTACTCTAGTGTTAACTGAGCACTGCTGCCTGTCTTGTTCCTGTCAGGCTACAGGACAGTGCTGAATATGGGGGAAAGAGTTCTCCTCAGTGTACGGTCTCTCTTTCAGCAAGGTAAGCCAAATTTCTTGTCAGGATGGCAGGATCCTCACAGATTTGTATAACATATTTCTGGGCTTCGAAAGTTCTACCGCATTCTATTGGCTAAACACAAAGCACACAGCCATGTCACACTCGGGAAAGTGAGAAAATAGAACTCTGGACCTGGAGAACAGGATTGTGAAGGGGTGAAAAATTAAGGTTCAACTTTGCAACCAGTCTGTCACAAGCATAATGGAAACATTACAACCACATCAAATATTAGGGGGAAATGGTAATACAGCTTAGTAGTGGCCAACTAAATAACTGGACCACTTCCTGTCTATTATATGGGACATGTATACCAAGAAAGGGCCCCGTTTTATCAATAGAAGAACAAAGTTTGGCACCTACACGTCACTGCAGCCAAATATGAACTCCATCAATAGAACACTTTTACCCATCTGACCTTAAAAAATGCTTAAAATATGATTGAGCTCTTCCTATAAGAGATGAAATAGATCTATTGACTCTTTTGTCAAAGAAAAATATGCATTGATTCACTCAATACAACACTGTTGGAAGTGTTATGAGATGTGGCAAATTCTGAGACTTTCAGACTGATTCAGAAGCTAAAGCTTTGCCAAGAAAATTCTAATACGTGAGACCTTTTCCCCCAAGGTATCCATTTAATGGCCAAATTATTTCTATTCTTTTGTTTTTGCAGATACAATTTAAGCAAGCTGTATTTTCCCATCTGGGACTCCAGAGCTATTTGAAAATCAAGAGTAGTTGGACCGAGAGTTGGGAGGATGTCTCAGTGGGTAGGCACTTGCTGTGGGAAGCCAGACACCAGTAATGCCATCTGTACTTCCAGTGCTCATCNGGCAGGACGGGGGGCAGAAGAAGGAGAATCCTTGGAAGTTTGCAAGCCATTGGGCCTGGCATATGCAGCAGAACAACAAGAGACCCTGTTCCACAAAACAGTGGAAGGTGAGGCCAACTCCTCTGCCCTTCACATACAAGCTCACACTGTGATACTGACAGTCATGAAAACAAGCCTGAGTAAATCCAAACACAGGCACAATTTCAAATGCAAGAATAGTAGTAGTTTGGAACTTCTGACATCACTAAGAGACAGACAGTCTCAGTAAAACCTCTGTTCCTCTGCTGGCTATTACAATCTTTCTTCCCCTCTTCTGAAATGATCTCCAAGTCTTAGGTGCAAGAGTTCCATTGCAGGTGTAATATCACACAAACTAAGCAGGTTTAGGCAAATGGCTGTTCCCATTGCCATTTAGACCCAGAGTTTCTAAAGGAGAAGGTCTGCTTCCTGTAGGACACATGCTGTCCCTCAATAAAGGAAGCAGCCGCGGCCATCTCACTTAGGTCTTGTTTCAGAGGAACACCTGGAGGAATGAACTACTCAGCAGAGCTCAGCTGTAGCTACTGCCACCCTCTCTGGACGCAGAAAGGAATAGAGGATTAATTGGAAGAGCGACGCATTTATCTTCATCATGGAAACTGTGCAGAGAGTCAGATCAATGGGAGCAATTGCTACCAACCACAAAAGTGCTGAGGAAAGAATCACTTCTTAAAATCTTCAGTCAGCTCCAGAAGTTTAAGCCAGTTTCGTATAGTACTAATCAAGTAAAAATGCTGTTTACTTCTCCTTTCTTCCTCTGGTTCCTTGCACTTGAACACTGGAGAGCCAATACCTCCATTTCAAAATGGAGAAATCAAAAGCAAGTAAAAGAAGAGGTTGACCCCAACGTTCTGTTTAACCACTTCCACTAATTACACATAGATAGTGAAGCAGACAAAGAAAGGCATCATCCCTGAATAAATCCCATATTCTGAGCATCACATAGGGTGGGACATTTTAATTAACTGTCTGGAGAACTTTCTACTTATCTCAGAGTATGGAGAAAAGCTATGAGATGCCCCCAGTTTTCACCTCAAGCAGAATGAAGTATTTAAATGGAGAAGAAAAGAGCAGAAAACAAAATTGACTTAAAATTACACAGCACTCTTCATTCTTATCTAAAGGACCAATACAAAAAACACCTCTCATGGAGGAACAAAAATAAGAAAGCAAATAATGACATGGTAATAGCTAGTAATAAAGCCTAGAGGAAAACAAAGCCAGGGGTGAGACAAGGTGGTGTTTTATACAAAGTAGCCAGAGACAGCATCTGAAAAGATACATGAAATAACAGAGCCAGCTTTAGAAGCATCTCTGGGAAGACAGTCAAAGTAGAAAATCCAAGCAGTGCAAAAGTTCTGGGTCAGGAATGAGCTTGGCAATCTAAACGTGTGTGTGTGTGTACATATACATATGTATATACACACATATGTATATATATATATATATATATATTCATTTGTGTGTGTATGCACATGTCTAGAATTGAGGAGCTGGGAAGTTAATGTAGGTCAAGAGTCCAGAAAATTCATCAGGAATTGAATCGTAAACAATCATGAAAAAGGAACTGAGCTTGAAATACAATTCAGAATTCAAGGGCTAATTTCTATTCTAAAATAATTTCCATGGTTATTACTGCACAAAGAATGGATAATGGGCCACCAAGAATGGAAGCTGACTCAACTGGTGAGGCACTTACTTCTACGTCACCTAGAGGTGCTTACAAAAGGGGCAACCATTCCAAGCACAACTATCATGAATCTTATGGGAAGAAGGCAGATTCTCCAAGGGGTTCATTCAGGATGGGACCAGGAACCACCACCTTATACACTGAACATCTTATAATCACACAGAGAACTTATGCTCAGCATGAGACTTACACTCTCCATGAAATGAATATGCCTCCATCTATTCTCTGCTTTAACACATTTCATCCACCATTAATAGCAGTCAGTGCAGGACTTAGCAGCTCAGACTTTTCTTTAGTTCTAACTTTAACTTGGGCTCAATTTTACTATTTACATCAAGTCATTTCCCTTTTCCTCAATCTCAACTCTTTTTATTATTTACACATTCAACTCCTTGTTTTAAATAAGCTGGAGGGGCTGGAGAGCTAGGTGAGTGGCTAAGATTACTGAGTGTTCTTGCAGGCGTTCTCAGCTCCCATGTTGGTGGTTCACAGTCACCTTTAACTCCAGTTCCAGAAGGTCAGACACCCTCTTCCGGCCTCCATGGAGGCCAACACCCATGTGCATGTACTCCATATACAAAGATAGCTAATCAAAAATAAGCACAAAATAAGTTTTTAAACAATTAAACTGTAGCCTCAGTAGTCTTTAACACAAAGCACTGTACATAAACGTAATTTGGACTTATATCCATTCAGCTTCCAAGTCTTTTCTGGTATAAGACAAAAACTAACATCATTTTCCCTTTAAAAAATACCAATAGTAATTTTATTTTTCTACTCAACACCGTCATTCAGAGAGTAACTGGATGAGTCCATACCTGATACCATTTAATTACATATCTATAGACTGTTTGCCTCCCCTGAACTCCATATTCTGGCCTACAATTTAGGAATAAGATTTTGGCTTCACTGTAAGGAAAGCAAGATCTAGGGACTCCAGGTTCAGCAGCTTTACAAGAGGCCAGACTGGTCCTTGGGACTTCAACATCCTCTTCCTTGGGCTCTATACTCTGACCCACAGCCCTGGCAGTTTTACTGTGGGTCAGGCTGGTCATAGGGACCCAAGCAACCCCTTCCCTGTGTTTCACACTCTGAGCCACAGCCCTGGCAACTTTACCAGAGGGCAGTCTTGTCCTTGGTATTCCAGGACACTGCTAACTAACACTTCTAAAAGTCTGCTCAACAATCCCAGACTGCAGCCCCTCCCCTGGCCTCCATATTTTGGCCTACAACTGCAGAAGAAGACTTTGGCTTTATGGGTAGGGCACAACAAAGCTAGAGACCTAAGATCCCCTATACTCCAGTAGACACAGCCTACTGAACCTGAAGACTCACTAGTCACCAGAACCCTTGTCCACTGAGGCCAGAAGACCAAAGAAGAAACAGAAACAAAGGAACAAAACACCAACCCAACAAAGGCAAATGCAGGAATCAACAAGTAGACCTATAATCATCACAAATCCATGTGCCTAAACACTAGTGTAAGAACACAATCAATAACAGAAGAAGCAATATGGCACCACCAGAACCCAACTATCCTACAACAGCAAGATCTGAACAATCCAACTCAGCTTAAGCACAAGAAAAAGACCTTAAAAATAACTTTATAAAGATGACAGGGATCTTTAAAAAGGAAATTTAAAAATCCCTAAAAGCAATTGAGGAAAAGACAAACAAAAAATTGGAGGAAATCAATAAATCCCTTAAAGAATGCTAAGAAAGCCAAAAAATTAAACAGGTGAAAGAAACAGTTCAAGGCCTGAAAATAGAAATAGAAGTAATAAAGAAAACACAAACTCAGGGAATTCTAGAAACGGAAAATCTTGGTAAGTGAACTGGAACTATAGGTGCAAGCATCACCAACAATACAAGAGATGGAAGAGAGAATACCAGGCATTGAAGATAAGATAGAGGAAACAGATTCATCAGTCAAAAAAAATTTAAACCTAAAAATTTCCTAACACAAAACACTCAGGAATTTTGAGACACTATGAAAAAACTAAAGCTAAGAATAATAACAATATAAGGAGAAGAAACCCAGCTCAAAGGCCCAGAAATTATATCCAACAAAATCATAGAAGAAATTTTTCTAACCTAAAGAAGGACATGCCTATAAAGGTACAAGAAGCTTACAGATTGCCAAAGTGTCTGTAAAAAAAAATTCCCCATACCACACAATAATCAAAACATTAAACATATAGAATAAAGAAAGAATATTAAAGCTGCAAACTAAAATGATCAAGTAACATATGAAGGCAGACCTATCAGAATTATACCCAACTTCTCAATGGAGGCTTTAAAAGCTAGAAGGGACTGGAGAGATATCATATGTAGTCTAAAAGACCAGAGATAGCAGCCCAGGCTTCTTTACCCAGCAAAACTTTCAATCACCATAGATGAATCAAACAAAATACTCCATGACAAAACCAGATTTAAACAATACCTATCTACCAACCCCACACTAAAAAAAGTACTACAAGGAAAACTCTAACCCAAGGAAGTTAGTTACACCCACAAAAACACAGGCAATAGATAATCTCACAACAACAAAACCCAAAAAAGGGAAACACACACACACACACACACACACAAAACCACCGTCAATAAAAAAAACAGGAATTAATAATCATCACTGGTCATTCATATCTTGTCAATGGACTCAAAAGTGTCATAAGCTAAGACACATCTTTACAATGAAAAAAAATATTCCACAGCAGACAATGATGCTGATAATGATTTGAAATGCCAGGAACTATCTCAAGAGGTTTCAGAGGAGAAGAATTTTAGTATGTTGCCTGGAGATTATTCCTATGATATTTTGGTGAAGAAAGTAGCTGCCCTTTGCCCTTGTCTGAAGACTCTGCCTGAGGCTAAAGTGAAGAGTTTTGGATTAATTCCATAAGTAAAGGAAATCTCAAAACAGCCTAGTATAGACTCTGTTGTGTAGTTATTAGTGCTAACTCTGATGAAGATTTATAATGAAAAGGAGCAAGCTGAGCAAGGAAAAATATTTGAGGAGAAAAAGAGCACCAGAAAGTGGAGCTAAATTCTGTGTTCAATGAGATAAAAATATTAAAATATTGAATAAGGGGAGTAGTGACCTCTGGACAAGATTCTACTGAGCCAAGTTTCCAATCTGTGAAAAGGAACTAAAGAAAAAATTAGAGCCAGTTGTGATGGGGCACACCCTTAATCCCAGCACTGGAAAGGCAAGAGGTTGTTGGAGTTTGAGGCCAGACTGGTCTGGAGATGCAGTTCTAGGACAGCCAAGCTTAGGCAGAGGAGGACAGAAACTGGTGAATATGTAATTGAATGAGGGGGCCGTGTTCAAGACACAGTAAACAGCAGAATTTGGCAGCTTCAGCCACATGGTTATGGCTTTAAAGTTAAGGATAGAAGAAATGGGTTACAGAATTTTTCCCCCAAGATTAGGGAAAACTGCTGAAACCAGACATGTGTCAGGGATGTCCCTGAATGGAGGCCTAGTGAGGGCATTGCGTGAAGCTATGACTTTGAAGCCTGGATTGCCTTGGAGAACCCACAATGTTAGAGATGCCAGAGCCATGGGATACCTGCCAAGGAAAGCTGCTAACAGGGAGTGGAACAAGCCCAAAAGAAAGAAATGTGTTGTGGTCAGCAAAGTTGAAAAGAGTTGGAGATCTAAAGAGCATTTTGACATCAGACATGGAGATAGAGTTTGGACTTTGCCCAGCTGGTTTCAAGTATTGCATTGGTCCAGTATTTTCTCACTATACTACCTTCCCTACATTTTGGAATGGTGATTCCTGTGTATATCCTGTATATCCTGTGCCATTATATGTTGGAAGTATGTGATCTGCTTGTTTTATTTAATCAGGGAATGTAGTTAAGAGATTGCATGAATCTCTGAAAAGACTTTGAATTTCAGACTTTTAAACATTATTGAGACTGTGATAGACTTTGGAGACTTTGAAGTTGAACTAAATGCATTTTTGTATTGTAGCACTGTTACAAGCATATGGGGACAGGGGAGGGTAATGTGATAGTTTGAATGTAATTGGCCCCCATAATCTCATAGGGAATAGCACCATTAGGAGGTGTGGCTTTTTTCGAGTGGATATGTTGTTGTTATAGGAAGTGTGTCACTATGGGGGTGGGCTTTGAGGTTTCCTATGCTCAGGATACCATCCAGTGTCTCAGTCAACTTCCCATTGTCTGCAAGATGTAGGACTCTCAGCTACTCCTCCAGAATCATATATGCCTGCATGATGTCATGCTCCCAACATTATGATAATGGACTGAACCTCTGAAATGCTAAGCTAGCCACCCCAATTAAATGTTTTCTTTACCTGGCAATCTTGTCTACTTCCAATATCCAGGAGGATAACTATATG
>LOJH01040288.1:0-11387 GCA_001685095.1 Ellobius talpinus | reverse complement strand
AGATAGATAGATAGATAGATGATGATAGATAGATAGATAGACAGACATGATAAGTAGGTAGATATAGCTATAGATATACAGATATATAGATATATTAGATATATAAATCTAGGCTATATATTTATTTATAACATATAAACCACACACATATGTGTGTACGTGTGTGTTTATGTTATGAGCTGTGGATAGTAGTTATGTGGAAAAGAAGTATATCATACCTTGAGGTGAACTTTGGAAAATAGAGAGGTTTGTATAAGTGGGCGCCTAGGCATGGGCCTCAAGGAGTAGAATGCAAGTGTGGAGACTTTTTTGTTGATAAAACTGGTTGAGGTTAATTTTGACAAGATCTGTCAAGAACTAGTGTATCTTCATTAGGTCACACTAGGAGTGTGTGTGTGTGTGTGTGTTTGTGTGTGTGTGTGTGTGTGTGCGTGACTTTCTTAAGTCTCTGCTGTGGCCACCCATCCATTCTAGAATGGTTGATACAGGACAGAAAGGTGGGTTAGCATCTGGCTCTGGGAAAGAATTATGCTGACTGGTTAGATGCTCTATGGAACAAGCTTGGGGTTAATTTCATTAACTGTGCCATCACATCATCCCTACAAAACCCCTCAGAATAGCTTGTTCCCCACACTTATGAGCTTTGACTCAAAAAAAATCTTATGAAATATTTGTTAGCAGAAATACTTTACTCTTGTGCAATGTACCTTAGGCACAAATCACTGATAAGTATAGTGATAGACAAAACTAACTGTAAAAACTAGAAGAAACAAAGAATTATGAAGAGACACTCAATGCTCCTGAAAATCGTTGACACTATTTGCATACTGAGAACCTGAAAATTGCATATTTCTATAAATTCTCTCCAGCATTTCCAATCAAGGTCTAAGAATAAATGTACATTGTGGCAAAATTCTGAGTTTTTTAATAAGCAAAATAATTTTCAAAGTAAGTACTTGAATGTGTAATATGTCTAAACCTAATTATTGTGCTTTAAATCAAAAACTACCTGTGCCGCCACAGTCAACAGTTCCTGGCCTGCTTACTCCTGTCATTGCTCCAGAGATGCATCCTGTCACCAGCTCTGATATGCTTCACACAGGGGCCAGTTTAGGTCATTGTTTCAATTCTCTTGACGTCAAGATTTTTTAATGCCACACTGTGGGATGTTTGCAGATAGCTTCTCAGCACTTAAATGCGAGCAGACTGGAGGTGTGGGAGAGCTAATGCCCAGAAGCCATCCCTCACCAAAGTGAGATGAGAACCAGAGGATAAATGCCTTCTTTAATTCCCCAGGCAGATAATTCTAAAGCACCTTTCATGAAACACTTCATAAAGTTCAATGGAATCAAGAAGTAGTTCCTCATACTGATTGCCAGCTTAATAATGCATCCTTAGCTTTGTGTTTCCTCCTCCCCTGCTTTACTGTCCCTACACCTCACTCCTATTCTCTGTGTGACTCTTTGTGTCAGCCCCTGCTTTTTCAATATCACAGCAAAAAATAAGCACTGCCTCAGCCAGATTGCTGGAACAGATCTTTCGAATGAGATTTGTGCTGCATCAAGCTCTAGATTGCTAAGGGCAAATGCGGCAGGACCCTAAAGAACATCCCAATGGGGCAGAATCTCACCTTTGTGGATGGGAAGGGAAAACAGCGAAAATTAGATCTTGGGGACTGTGTCATTTTACAGGATGAGAAGTTACAAAATCGGTTTAGCTGCTTTTTAAACGATTGTTTTGGAAACCTTGAGAGAAAAAGAAAAAAGACAAGTTCACATTGGCCTATCTATTCAAGGAATGTTTGGAATAGAGACCAGAGTATCCTAAACTTAAGGATATACTTTGAAAATTGGGTCCGAGAATTCAGCAACAGAGGTATGGCTTCAAAGGGACTGATACAATGGTTTTACAGGGCTCTGAGGAGAAATCAGAGCCCTAAGAAGGAAAAGCTTCACTCTCAGAAAATGAAGCAGAGGTTTTTGCTGGAATATACTAAGAAACTTGACTGCCTGCTATCTCTGAATCTCATCAAGTAGCAAAATCAGCCAATTCCTTTTGATGGAGAAAAGCAAGCTTGCCAATCATATTTTCTTGAGAAGACTTATACAATGGCCCTGCCAGGTGCTGCTATTTCTTGCAAGGCTATTTCCACCTTGTGTGTTCACTCTGGATCAAACCAGGCCCAAATTTCCTCTTATGATCACAGAACTTGCTTCGGGTTGGGGCTCACCTTTATCACTGATACATAAGGACCTCAAACCATAGCTCCTCTGCTTTGTGAGGGGAAATTTATGTAGACCAGAAAACAAATACAAATTCCACAATGTATCACAAATTCTAATTGGTGTTAATAGGAAAAACTCAGAGTCAGGTAACAGGGGATGAAAGCTGAAGTATCAGAGAAGCTGAGTGGCAGCCACTGGGGAGTTCTTACCTCTGCCAATGCTCAGACAGAAAGGGCAATCTTGTCCTCAGACTGCCTCCTCAGATTGCATCCTCAGACTGACTACTTTCTCAGACCTCTTTAGACAGACAGCACTGAGCTTATGTCTCCTCCCACTTTATAATCCTCTCTCCACCCAGCCATACCATTCCTGTCTCCACCTCTCTAGTGCTGGGATTAAAAGCTTGTGATCCCAAGTGCTGGGATCACTTTTGTATGAACTCTGCTTCTCTTTTAGACTGATCAATTTTATGTAGCCCAGGATGGCCTTGAACTCACAGGGATCTGTCTGCCTCTGTATCCGAAGTGCTGGGATTAAAGGTGTATGCCACCATTGCCTGGCTTCGATGGCTAACTGGTTTGGCTCACTCTTCACTCTGATCCTCAGGCAAGCTTTATTTGTTAAATGATAAACAAAATATCACCACATTACAGTGCTCAAAAATTCCCACCAAATGATTTGATAATAAGGTCTTGTCTCTAAATAAGGTAATTGTATTGATGTGCAGAGTAGCTGACTTGTCCTCATATTAAGTTTCTTACTCACAGTATGAAGGGCATATTGGAGAAAATAGAAGAACTTAGCATGGACTGAAGTTGTTATTATTCTAAGAATATAAAATGTGGTAATCCAGAAGCCATTTTAGTGACTGTTCATACCCTCCGAGACTTAAAATATGACTGATAGGTCATTCCCATAATATCACATTTTGATCTACTTGCTTTTTCTGTCAATAAAGAAGATAAGTGTTCTCATTTACATTAAAATGGTAGCAATGTACATTCACTTTGCTAAGCTATATTGACTATTTTATAATTTGTTGACATGGAATAATACTGTTCACAGGGATTTTTGACCATCTAGACATTTCAAAACAATGGTAAGTATTCATTGAGATGTGGGGAAAAACTATATTGAATGGATGTGTTAGGCAGTAAGACAGAATTGTCAGAATAAAAAAAGTCATGAAGATTTAGAGGCATTTGAATCCTTGTCTGATTATGAAATACACAAATGCTCAAGAGTTAGGAGAAAACCTGAGATATTGTTTAAGACACAGACATATTATTTCACTTTGAACCACCTGTGATCACACTGTGGCTGTTTTTAAAATCTGACAAAAATAATTTCTATCTATTTATCAAATGACTTACAAATATAAGAGGTTTTAACAGAACTCAGAACAAGAGATATTACCATAAAAAGTCAGGGCAGGTTGCCCTGACCCTTAGATCACATGACCTAGCAGAACTGATGACAGAAATATAAGGGCTTGGTGTCCTCTCTGAAAAGTCATAATAGAAGTCACTGCACAGTTTAGGATCTGGGAGCAAGGCTAAATATTCTTTGCCATAGAAAAAGTTGTAATGCACAAAATAGCCACCATAATGCTACTGGATCCCAACAGAGATTGAAGACTTGATCACAGAAAAGTACAGAGGTTGTGTATTGTAGCTGTCCATTAGAGCACACAGCAGAAAAAAATCAGGTGTGACAGAAACAACCCACTCAGGGCACTGCCTGAGCAGATCTGGAAGTTACACATTGAATGATAAACAACCAAAATTCCACTTCAGCTAACTCTGTCATTCACTTGACCTTTGAGAAGATTGTTCTGGAAACCACTAAGAAGTGAAATACATACTCTCAAGTTACAGAGATGCTGGTGTTTGTACTGGCCACAGATTCAATGTCACAATGCTGTACTCCCTTCAGGAATAGCTCTAAATGACAATATTGAAAGGGGAACCTCCTAGTTTCAGAGTTTTAAGCTACTTTCATATTTTCATTTATCTCAATAAGACACAAAAAGTGTGCAATGCAGAAGAATCCTAGCACAGTGAGTAACCATCTTCGTCAGCAATCCTTGCTCAGCAGCCACCATTGTGTAATGTTATCGAAACAAGCCATGGATATAGACCAAGAGTACTGAGACTCTCCAAGGCTGGTAAGACTTATTGCTGTTGAGTAACAAGCAGTTAATGTGTTGAACTATTAACTAGCATTGTGTCCCAATAAATAGTATACACAGTTCCGAAAATAATAAGCCACTATTATATATTGTCCTCTGCATCCAAAGTTCTCGTTCACATACACACAGAATCTGCACATATGTTCTCTCCATGTACAGGTCCTGGTCTTGAAAGAAAAGGGGGGAGTCCATCTCCTAGAAAATAGTAGCTGTTCCCCACTGAACTTAAGCTATTTCAATTTATATGGGATTCTCATGCCCTAGGACTAAGACGCCAAACACAAAATAAGCTACCCCATTAGTAAAGAACTCACCCTGACAGTTTGGCAAGGTATTCAGAATGCAATTCATAAGTCTCTCTCAGTGCTTCTGTGTTCAACAATGACAGTGAGCAAACAATTGTAACCATGATGTGGTAAAGTCTTTCATAAAAATTTTGAAGCTTCTAGGACAAAGATATAAGTTATTTCACCAAGTAAACAACCTAGATGAATGAAATTCTGGAGTGAGAATGTGGTAAACCTAGAATGAGATGCTTGAGTAAATAAAATGAGGCATATCAGTTATGGCCTCAAAATAAGCCACACTGTAGAAAATAGGATATTAGCAAGTGACTGTGTCCATTTTACAGAGTAGGAGTGGAACTGACGAGGTTGAGTTCAGCTAGATGTATTTCCTTTGTGAAATTTTCAAATTCTACTAGTCACAAATTTATTCCAACTGGGAGAACTGGGACTGTGAATGCTACAATCAGCTTCATACAATCTGTAAGAGCCTCAAGACGTTAGCTGCAATTGCTATGACCCTTATGCCATATGGATAGGATTTTCATACGGTTATCAGTTATACAAACCTATAAGTACTCATGTTTTTGTAGCCTAGAGATAAGAAGGAGATTTTGTGCATGGGACCTTTGCATGGATTCATAAATATTCTCTTCTTAGAGTTATAAGAGACAGTGTCTAGCCATCCAAGATCACACCTTTCTCTTCTATGCATGATACTAACTCTAGTCTATGCTATGCTAAAAAGCTATCTACTTGCCCAACTTCCTCAGAACTATTTGTGAAGAATCTGAGCGAAAATACTGATGACTCATATTCTAACATCATAAACCTAACAAAAATCAAGATTTTTAGTAAATAAAATAAAAATGCATTATTCTCATGCATTCCACACTCCCAAAAGCTTTCCTTATAACAAAAATAATTGTGTTTCTCAAACTTACAGGAGATTAATGATTTTTACCTTTTAATGAAATTCAACCATAAAATCTAAAGACATCTGTTATTATTGATGAAGTACACGTTTTGGAATGTTATCACAGAATATATTTGAAGTTTTATATGATAAAGGATTAATTTACTAACCTTGGGGTATTTTCTCTCAATCAGCAAGGTTTAGAATTAGTGAAAGAGAGTAATATCTCTCCAGTAAACTCTGCAACATTTTTAAATAACACATCAAATGGTCAAAATAGACAAGTCTCAGTTAATGTAACATCTCAAGAGAGCCATTGTGTGTGGAACAAGATCTTCTGATCACTCTGTGTCTGCCTATTATTTTCCACATCCATTCATGACATCTCTGGCTTTGGAGAATTCTAACTATGTGAAGGAAGAGAAAGACAGAATTGAGGCAATTAATAAAGGAATTTAGTACAGAGTAAAACATAGAAGATCTTGGTTGATGTAATATATGTACTTGATATTATTTCTTTCTTAATCTCAGTCTCTCCCATGTCCTATCCTGAACCTCTTCATCTATAACAAATATTTCACAGCTCTCCCTGAATGCTAATTTTTTTATTTTATCCAGTTATACCTTTGACATGTCACTTCTTCTCTGATACCATAATTCTCAACTACTGAGGTTTATTCATACTTATTGTGTAGATTTGCATATTATTCAAAAATCTTTGTAAACTCACATGTACATTTTGGATTACTTACATTTTATTCAATATAGCATTCTGTGCTATTCCAAAATGCAGTGGTCCTTGCCTCGTGAGACTGTACCTGGGGGCTTTTGTCTCATCTGGAGACCCAATGAAAAGAACACATTCACTGATAGGAAACTAGACCCCATGACTCCCAACAACAATTGGTCAAAATGCACAGAACAACCAATCAAGCTGATTCATCCCCAGTGGATACATCTACAACACAACTGCTTCTCCTAAGCTTCAGGAAACCTTTCAGAGGAAATGAAAAAATTTCAGAAGGGTGAAAAATATTGTAAGAGCTGCAGGATGAGGAATTCTGATGTGAGATTATGCCTGCTAAAATGACAGGAATGTCGGGGTCCCATGTCCCAACATAAGCTATCTTTTCCTCTCTGGACCAGCGTGGAGAGGCTGGAATAATTGAGACACAGTTCACTCAGCAATATCGGAAGAGAGTCTCAAGGTTTATTCAAATCCTGAAGACCACCCGCGTTTATTATCCACACACCTTTTATCCCCCAAGGTAAACTGAGGGGGGAATTCATTAGCTTTCTGTTTTCAGGGTAGCAGGACTAAAGTCACCTCAGCAGCTCTGTCACTAGCTTGGCATTTACACCTCTTCTCAGGCGATCTACATAATTACAAAGAAAGGAGCAGCATATCCTGAGCTCAGGAGCAGCAATCTAATAGATGCTTTTAACATCCCTGTTGGTACTGTGATTTGAGATGCTGGCTACTGATACAATGTAGAAAATATGAGGCCTGTATAATATTGCCCCACACAGGAAGGCTTCACCCAGGTTAGCTCAGTAATACAGCTTCCTGAACAAGACATGAAGAAGTTCAACACCAAGAGACACAGAAAGGAGAAACCTCATAGAGCCCCACCCATAGACAAAAAACTGTAGACAAGTAAGGAATGCTGAGAGCACCGAGTTGACTATCTAATACTAAGTGGAATGCTGAGAGCACCTAGTTGACTATCTAATACCAAGTGGAATGCTGAGAGCACCTAGCTGACTATCTAATACCAAGTGGAATGCTGAGAGCACCTAGTTGACTATGTAATACCAAGTGGAATGCTGAGAGCACCTAGTTGACTATCTAATACCAAGTGGAATGCTGAGAGCACCTAGTTGACTATCTAATACCAAGGGCAAGCCCTAAAATCATGTGTGTATGTACATTTGTAATTATCTATATATAATTATATATATACACAAGCAACATTAAACTGGTTGAACAGATTGTATTTATATATTTAGGTATATGTATGTGTGTTTAACAATGAAATTAAAGAAAAATAATTTTTCAATATTCAATGATTAAAATTTTTCTTTATTCATAATTTTAGGATGCTATGGGGAAGGCACAGGAAAAGGATTGGAGGGAGAGAAGAGGAAAGGAAAGGAGAGGAGAGGACAGGTGAGGAGAGGAGAGAGAAAATGCTGTAACTATATATAATTTCAAAAATCAAACATTAAAAAGAAAAAAAGAAAGAAATACATCCTAAAGCCCTAGTGCATACTGAAAACCACAGATAGTGTTTTTCCCATAAATACACAAGTGGAATTCCTTTCCAATTTTAATTATTTATGATTCCGTGTGGCCATAACTTCTGCAGCTTGAACCCCTCTAGCAAAGCTGCAATGTGTTTCTTCATTCTTTTCCCCACATCACAGACAAAATATGAATTCTTAAGATTGATTTTTAGAAGCTTCAGCATGTATTTTATATACTAAATGATGGATTTTTGTCTCTTCAGTTGTAAGAAAGCAGTACAGATCTTTGGTGTATCTGAATATTCAGCTTTATCAGTCTTGTGCTTTGACATTATTATTAAATACAGCAAGGGCTACGGGATTCCAAGTAATGTCATGACCGCCCACCTGATAACAGAGATGGCTCCTAAGTAGCTAGCAGATAACTACCATGTACAGTTTAGATTCATTGCGCAGCTCAGTGAGTCACATATCATCAGAGAACCAAGCTTCTCAAGACTTCCTGTTAGACAGAGTCAAGAACATTCTAAAACCATGAGTTTTATTTTCTGTATTTGTCTTTACTATGCTTGGATTGTAGGCCACTGCGAAAACTGAAAGCAAAACTTCGGATACAGGACTCACACTGTAGAAGGATGACCTGAACTGTACTGCAGCTCTGTTCACAGGAAGTTTTGGAAGACCATCTCTCAAGTGTACATTATGCACTTATAGTGTGCCAAGTACGTATAATTTTGTGACAATGTGTTATTTAGAAAAGCTCTTTCAGATAGATAATTGAAATATACGTATTTTTGTTATTGTATTTGTATACGTTGGCTTGCACGTACATTGAGTCACATGAATGTCACAAATGTTGTGTGGAGGTCAAAAAACAATTTCAAAAATCAGTTCTTCTAATACACACACACACAGAGACACACACACTGTACCTACTTGCCTTCATTGCATTTTGGTGACTGTGGCTGACCTTACAAAGTACCATTCTAGAAATTTATTTCAATTGGAGTCTCAACTATGAGAAATTAAGTATGCTTGCATGAATCAATTAATACAGAAAATATTTTAATCAATAAAAGAAAATGATACAAATAATTGTAGAAAATGAAATAAATTTTAGTCTTACCTTTTACTGATTTGAACAATGATTCACAAGAGCAGCAAATATTAATACAGAGCAGAATCAAGAAAATGAAACTAAGTACTGTAGAGCATTTTCCCTTTAATAAAGAAAACCTAAATCCTTTGAATTTCAGATGCCACATAATAATATACACGTGGATTTGAACATCACTTATTGCTGCAAAATAAGGATAAGATATATTGGTGAAATCAGAATCAAAGTGATTTTCACTCTCCGTAGATGTGAAATTCATAAAAAGAAAAGAACATTTGAAAGCTCTCTCCTGTTCACCTCAAGGAAAAATGTATTCACTTTGCAAGCATTATTGTCTCCATGTGGAAACCACTCTTTCCAGAGTTTCTGGGAACTCTGAAAAGTTATGTCAGGTTGCCAGATACTCATCTGTAGTAGTTTCTCATGACCTCACTTCACCTACTTTGGTATGGAGGAACTTGGGCATAGGGGAAGTGAAAAACAAGTCAGTGGCACAGTGGATAAATACAACTTTCGCTACAAAACAAGCCTGGACTCATGCTAAGCTTCTGAAATTTTGAACCTCTGCCTTCTTATCCAACACAGCCTTGAATTTCTGCCCTAGAGCAGTCTGATTGATTAGCATGGTTAAAAGGTCTGGCTCTCTTTATTTTTAGTCTTTTCTCACCTTTACTGCTGAGAATACTTTGGCTCCTTTAGTGACAGGGCAAAGGTTTTCCCATCAGGCCTCAGCTGGGGTTTTTACTGGTTTAACATGAAACTGACCCTGCTTTTCTACCTCTGCCATGTAAAATGTCTTGGGAAAGCAACCAACCTTAGACTACAAATTGAGAGTGGAAATACCTAGACTAACTGCATGTTTTTACTTCTGTTATTCTGCTTGCTTGCTTTCCTTCCCCTGCAACACGAATCAGGATGTAGTTGCGCTGTATGTTTAACTTTAAGAGCTCTATGTAAGTAAGGGCTGTAGATCCCTACAGCCATTAAAGGCTAAGCTCGCAAACAACAATATAAAAGCTCTGTATAAAATGTGTACGAGGCTGCCCTGTAAGAAGTGTTTCTCTCCGTGCCATCTCTGCTATGCTTAATACAGACTCTCAGTTCACACTTTGTTCGTGCTGAATGGATTTTGGGTCTCTACTCAACAACACTTTAAATTCATGCCCTTCTTAGTCAGTTTCTAAGTAGGACCTTATAGCCCTGCAGAGAACTTCTCACGGACTCGCTGCCCTCTGCCCACCCACGTTACAGGCGAGTCTTTTCCTCTTTTCTGCATTGCTCTAGTCATACCCCGCTAGTATTCCAGCATGTCTGCCCCTCACACTCTTTCTACAGCTGTCTGACTGCAGAAGTGCCTCCTACACACACTGGAAAAAATCCTCCCTGCCACACCTGGATCCCTTCTTTCTGAATTACATTTTGTATCTTTATGGTGATCTTATGCATTCAGAGACGACAGCCTTTCTTTTTTTTCTTTTTTATTTCTTTGTGAATTTTGCCTGCCTGGGAATGAAGGCAGCATCTTTCAGTCCATTTACTGTGAAAGGCATATGACTACCTGCCTCCTTTCACAAAACCCCTCTGCACTTTATCTTAAACCTCCCTAGCCTAGCCTCTCAGGTCATTAATTTCTCAGAAAACATTTTTCTCACTCTCCTTTTCACAAAATGAAAGTAGCTACTTACGTTCAAATGAGGCAGAATCATTTTAGAGCCAGAGAATGGCTTTGCATGCACTATCACCACAAGGACCATTGCCCAAGGAGGAGAGCCTGCTGAGCACTCTTCTGCAAACCACGTGATAAATGTAAGATAACTTCTCTTCACTCTTCAGAGTCAGAAAAACTGAAGGTTTTTTCTTACTAATGCTTGCAACTTGGGACAAGTGAGTTACACCAGAAGAACACATCCTGCCTCCTAAGATACCAGCACAGCACATATATTACACGGATGAAGCTTTGTTCCATAAGGAAAAAAATTCTGGAAAATCAGTAAAGGTATTAGCAGGAATCAAAACAATACAAATTGTTTTGTATACAAAACAATACAAATCAAAAAGTTCTCCTTGAATTTAGCCCTGTCAGCAACTCTAAAGGGTCACATTTTCTTCTGGGGCATGTGTCATAAAAAATTAGCATTCTGGTAATAATTTATGAGTTTATAGCTGGGCAGTGGTTGTGGCACATGCTTTTAATTCCAGCACTCGGGAAGCAGAGGCAGGTGGATCTCTGTGAGTTTGAGCCCAGCCTTGTCTACAACAGCTAATTCCAGGACAGGCTCCAAAGCTACACAGAGAAACCCTGTCTCGAAAACCATAAATAAAAGAGTTTATAGCATTTTATGTGTAAATTGATTTTATATGTAGTGTTCCTTTAAACACCCCCTATTGTATGTCTGGGTGGCTTATA
>LOJH01040287.1:3296-14649 GCA_001685095.1 Ellobius talpinus | reverse complement strand
CAGGACCTCCAGAAGAGCAGTCAGTGCTCTTAACCTATGAGCCATCTCTCCAGCTCGGTCTCTGATTTTTAAGACCATTTGAAACTTCAGGCTCAAATGGAAGGAGGTGGATGCAGCGCAGTGCGCGGTGTCCACAATGCGAAAGTTTGTGTTCATCTGGAAGATCAAATAAACTGCTAATCGGAGAGCATGCTGGAGCAGCGGCAGGCAGGTGGGAGGGGTGGGGAGGCACAGGGTGGATGGGTTCTAAATGTGTGTATTTGGTGCTTGGTGGGGGGACAGTCCCCCCCAGAAGGCCCTGGGCCACTTGCTAAGTCCCAGCAACTGAGCTGACCTAAGCTGTGTGAATTGCAGGTCCAGCTGGAGCAGGGGTGGCTCGTGACTCTTTGCTCTGGGAAATTAATTCCACAGAGACTGCTCGTGAAATGGGAGACGCTTGTAGCCCTATTGCCTCACTCCCACTCGAAGAGCATATTTTGAGAAGTCTAATTATATGGTGGGGTTTGTACAGGATAAAAGAAAGGGGTTTAGATAAAGCCTTTTCTAAGGGCAAGTTGGCAACAGCTGTTAAGAGTGCTGGGCAGTGCTGTGGGTCAAGGGTGGCCCCTGGAGGTGGACCACAGTGACTGCAGCCACCACTTTGTCTCCATGGACCCTGAGCCCACAGACCACACATAGAGCCACAGAAGATGCTGCCCATCCAAGCTGTGTGACCTGGGTGAGTAACTGACCTTTTTGAGGCTCAGTAGCCTCAGAAACAAATGAAGACCCGTCACTCTCACCTTGTGGGTTTGTCGTAATGCTTATGAAGCAAACAGAGACGAAGCGTTTGCTTAGAGATCAGCCCCCGAGAAATCCTGCAAGTGTGGATGCTGTCAATAGATGCAGCCTCCGAGCACCAGGATCGTGAGCCTGGCAGCGACTCCATCCAGTGACTAGGAGAAGGGAAAGAGCTTCTCTGAGAACCTGGCAAAGGAGGGAAAGGATCAGGACAGGAGATGGGGGAGTTGACATTTGCTCTGCTGTGTCAACTCTGGTTCTGGAATTGGCAGCTATCGTCTCAGCTTGTATCTAGAGCCCTGAGTGCACCCTAGAAGTAAAATAGCCCAGACAGAGAGCAGACATGTTCCTGAAAGAGTCAGCCTCTTGCCAAGCTCAGAAGCCACAGGCCTGCTTGGATAATTGAGCCAGAGAAAGAGCTCCTCCTGCTGTAGCCAGAGGGAGGCTCCAGGGCTGAGGGGCCTCAGATCCAGCCTCTCCACAAGGGGTACCCTGCTTAATAGGGTGTGGGAGCAGGGCATGGATTGAACCGGATAGAGACCTAGATGATGGCTGGCTGATCACACAGACTTCCCTTTTCTCCATCCCTGACCATCCAGGCTCTCCTTCCTTCTATTCTGTTTTCCAAAGAGGCTCCTGATGCCCAGATGTATGGTGAAATTCCTCATGTTGACTCTTAGGAAGCCAACAAGAGCTAAGCGGCTAAGATGCAAAGGAGTCAGGGAGAGGATTGGGTTGTCGCTCACCGTAGAGCCTGGCCTGCCACAGGATCCTGTGTTCAGCTTCCAGCAGTCCTAGATAACGGTGTCTCTACTTAAAACATTCCTGTTTGATTTACCATGAAGTTTTAAAGAAAACTGTTTAGATTTATTTGCTTTATTTTTATGTGTGTGAATGGTGTGCCTGCATATATGTATCTACATCACATGCATGCCTGGTGCCCTGGAGATGAGAAAAAGGCATCAGATCTCCTGGACCTGGAATTATAGATGATTGTGAGCCACCAAATAGGTGCTGAGAGCTAAACGCAGGTCCTCTGAAAAGACAGCAAGTGTCCTAACTGCTGAGCTCTCACTCAGCCCCTTCATAATGAACTTGTTTTGTTTTGTTTGAGACAAGAGTTTCTCTGTGTAGCCCTGGTTGTCCTGGAACTCACTCTATAGCGCAGGCTGGCCTCCAACTCACCGAGATCCACCTGCCTCTGCCTCCCTAGCACTGAGATTAAAGGTGTGCACCACCACCACCACCCGGTTATAATGAACTTTGGAAACCATCATTTACCCTGGTCCCCACCCTAGTCATGGTACTGCAAACTGTGGTGCCCAAGTCTCCACATGGCTTCCTGCCTCCTAAACAACCAACCTGCCCCTCGGTCTCTCTGCTCACTGCTACAAGGAAGCAGCTCACCTCTCTTATTCCTCATCCCTTCGTTCAGCCAACCTGCTTGGCTGCACACCTGCTGAGTTCTGCATCCCCAGCCAGGCACTTTGGAAATGAAGACGAATTTGTTCATTCGTTGTTTGTTAGCCAACTGCTGTGGTGCAGGCCACTGAGCTGGGCTCTAGACATGACCGTGAACAAGAGACACCTTGTTCACCTGGCCTGAAAGCTTCTTGCAATCAACATAGTCATAAAGAATTCAAAAGCCAAAGAGAATCTAAAACAGATACTATGATCCTCTGCTAACAAAGTAGGGGATCCTAAGTTTGACGCCAGCTTATGCAGCCAGACCCTGACCCCATACAAAACCAAGAAAGAACAAACTCAAATCAGACTTGGAGACAGCAATCAATTTGGTGAAGAAAATAAAATAGAACAAAGAGGCCAGGCCTTTACAATGTCCCCAGTTGGGCATACAGATACAGAAGTAGGACATTACCAAACCAGGTATAAGTTGGACTGGTGTCCCGTGGAGAGGGTATTTTGTTAGGAGTGGTCAAGGAGTTATTATCTAAGGAAGGACCAAGTTGGATCTGAATTTTTCCCATGACTGTGAAGGAGGGAAGGAACAGGCAGGTGGCCCACACTCCTGTAACCCCAGCACTTGGGAGGCTTGAGAATTCTGGGCCAGCCTGGGCTAATAAAGAGACTTTGTCGATAGATATATAGGTCAAGGTAATAGGACATTCAAGATCCAAGCTACGGAACTTCACAGAGAAACAGAGGTGAACAGAGAGGAGGGGTGGACAGATGTGACTAGAGGGGTCACAGGGGCCAGAGGGTGTGGTGGCAGTGGACGATTGCTGGAATGTGGAAGGAAAAGTGGGACCAAGGATGATGCCAGGTTTCCACCACGGATGCTGACGGATGATGGTGCTGATAAGAATGGGGGTGTGGGGCCCCTCGGGCAACGGGGGACGAATCATTTGATGCTGAGCTTAGAGGGAATGGGGACCCTTTTTCTTTTGTTTTTTGTTTGTTTGTTTTTTCAAGACAGTTTCTCTGTGTAGCCTTGGCTGTCCCAGAACTCGCTCTGTAAACCAGGCTGGCCTCAAACACAAAGATCCACCTGCCTTTCCCTCACGACTGCTGGGATTAAAGACATGCACCACTACCACCTGGCCCCCTTTTTCCTTTTTGGAGGGTTGGGGAACAGGTTCTCACCATGTAGCCCAGGCTGATCTAGAACTAGCAATCCTCCTGCCTCTGCTTCTTGAGAACTTAGAATGCAATCTTGAGCTATCAAAACCCAGCTTGGCATTCATGTTTGCTTCTGGACTCAATTTCTAGCCCTGGAGGAGGAAAGAGTTCCTCCCTAGGCTGCCCCCTTCTTCCTCTTATTCGGAGACTGTCTGAAATGGGGGTCAGTCATTCTCACCCCACTGGGTTGCCAGGAGAACCAGAGGAGACTGTTGATGTAAACACATTTGCAAGCGATGAGGTGAGGTTCTGTGTAAGCACAGGGTGCCCATCGGAATGACTGATGAAAAGCAATAGATCACCATCCAAATGGATGGCAACCAACCAGCCCCCAAACCCTACGCTCTTGTGGCAAGGACAACTTGGGAACATAAATCAGAAGTGGACCACGAAGACCTTTAAGTCCTATGGCACATGTGCCTTTCCGGAAGCCCAAAGCTCAGGGCGGAGGTAGAGCCGCCCAGGAATTTATTATCCCTCCATAACACTGAGCTTCCCAAATCCCCCATGACGCCCAGGAATGATGTGCCTGCAGAGTGTGTGGGCACACTGGCACCAAGAGTCCCTCCATAAATCAAGGTCTCACATTTGTTGGCCCCAGACTGCTTTTTCCAAGGTGACCTGGGCAAAGTTAAAGGATAGCCACTCTCATGTATGGGCGGTGTCTGTCTTTGACATGATGGCTGAAAATGGCTAAGGGGGGCCAGTTCTCTAGAAACACCGCCTTTGACGCTCTGGAGGACTTTCAAAGAAAGGGACAGGTTTTCTACAACCTCAGCCAATTTGGGTGACCCAAAGGTTCTCTGGGGTAGCCTATCCCAGTGCTGAGCCAGCTCCCTGGATAGTCAAGGTGACCTCCACCTTGTCGTCTGTTGCACAAGACAGCCAGTCAATCACGGAACCTTAAATCAGCTGATTCAGGCCAGGACAGAGGTGGAGAAGGACTTGTCCAAGGTCACATGGGCTTAAGGGAAGCTGTTAAGGCAACCTTCTGGGGCTCAAACCTCACCACACCCCCTTTGATGAGGCCACCTGGCAGAGAAGCCAGGTTCAGGTAAAGGTCTCAGAAACTTGGCCCCATCTAGCCATTCCTTCTGCCATCTTAATTTCTCCAGTGGCATCTAAATGAGCTGGAGTGAGGAAACCAAAGACTATAAACGGCACTCTTCCTTTGCCAAAAGTGAGTGGGGAGAAATGAAATCATTCCTTCTGGAAACAGGGGATCAGCAAAGTCACTGGGTGGCTGAAGAGATCAAGTGACTTGGGACACCAATATCACATCTGCCCAAGGAAATCAAATCCCAAGTCAGCGACTCTGAAAGAATCCATAGAAGATGCTCGATAAAACAGTTCAGATGAGTAAAGGAAACTTAGAAAACAAACTCCGGGACAGCTCAGTGGGCAGTGCTCCGCGAGCATGTGCAACCAGGCATGATGGCATGCGTCTGGAAGGCCAGCACCCTCTGAAGTTTAAGGTCATTTTCCTGAGTGAACACCCTAGGCCACATCACCCAGCTTTTCTACTGTCTCTTCCCCACTTGCCCTTCTCCACTGCTATCCAGGAATTAGGTGAGTGCCTGGCTCACGCACCATGGCATCCTAGAGCCAGGCTCTAGCCACATAGCAGGTGCCCCTTACTTACTTTTTGGTTTTTGTTTGTTTGTTTTGCTTTTCGATACAGGGTTTCTCTGTGTAACCACGTTGGCTGTCCTGGCACTCCCTTTGTAGAACAGGCTGGGTTCGAACTCACTGAGATCTGCCTGCCTCTACCTCCGACGTGCTGGGATTACCACTACCAGGCGCCCCTTACTTTCAGATTGCTTTGGTTCTGTTTTTGTGTGTTTTGAGGCACGGCCTCATGTATCCCAGGCTGGCCTCGACCTCACTACGGCAGCCAAAGACAATCCGGATGCTCCTCCTGCTTCCACTTGCCAATTGCTAGGATTCCACTCATGCGGGTTATGTACATATTTATGGATAAATGGATGAGTGACACCCTTGTCAGTAATCTTTGTGATCTCCTCAATCACTCACCAACTGTCCCAATCAGCCAGGGGATGAGGGGTTCTCTAGACTCAGCAAAAAAACCTGATCAGACAAGAGCCAGAGATGATTGACAGATACCCTTGCAAGTAGAAAGGGATTGAATTTTTTTTTTGCTGTTTGTTTGTTTTTCGAAACAGGGTTCCTCTGTAGCTTTGGTGCCTGTCTGGAACTAGTTCTTGTTGACCAGGCTGGCCTTGAACTCACAGAAATCCACCTGCCTCTGCCTCCCGGGTGCTGGGATTAAAGTGCGCCACCACCGCCCGGCGTGCAGACAGGTTGAAATCACCGCCTTGAACAAAATTGGAAGTCTCCGCCCCATCCAGGTCACCCTCCCTCCGGCCCCTTAGACTGCTAAGGTCACCCTAGGAACAGGAGGCCCAGAGGACGAGCGTACCGCTGACTCCTACTGCGCACGCGCGCTTTCCGTCGGCTCGCCCGGGACACCGGAAGCCGCCTCCCATTCGTCGGCTCTTCGGCGGCTAGCGGGCCTCGGGGTGAGATGCCGGCTTCCACCGCGGTGTTCGACGGGATGCCGGAGGCTAAGGGGTGGGGCTGACGTCAGGAGCCAAGATGGCGGCGGTGGTCGGGGTCTCCTTGAAGCGCGGCTTCCCGGCTACGGCTCTCGGCCGAGTCGGCCTGCAGGTGAGCCCCCGGGCCGTGGTTCACTGGGGAACCGTGCCCGTCACCGAGGCTGCCGGGAGTGGAGAGGCCGCGGGGAGGCGGAGGGAGCCCGGGGCCGGGCCTCAGGGGAGGGCGGCTCACCTACGCCCTGCCCCGGAGCATCCTGTCAGATCGCCCTCCGGCGCCTCGCCGCAGCCGGAGAGACGCGGCCGGGCTGAGGGTGGAAAAGGTCGGCGGAAAGATAGAAGCCAGGGAGGGCATCTCAAGGTCATATGACCAGCGCCCGGTTGTTGGCTCCCAGCTTCAAATCCTGAAATTAGGACGCGCTCAGCCCTGTGTGTAAGGGGGGCCTGGGGTGGCACCCGGGAGGCCCAGGCCAGGCCAGGCCAGGGTAGGCTGGTCTGGGTCGGTAAGGCTGGGGATCCACGCTCCTGACCCTCAGGGGACAGGAGAGGTGGAAGAAACGACCCAGCCCTGGAAAGACACGGAGCCCAGCCTGTGGAAGCCGGCAGGCGAGACCCGGTTCCATAAAGCGTGTGTAGCGGCTCTGATGTCACACCGTTGGCACGGGGTGACACAGGCAGAGCCCGGGGCTGCTTCTGCTTCTGCTACCGCAGTAGCTGTCACAGGTTGTCCCGCATGCCCTGTATCCTCGGGGAACTGCACCCTGCAGGCGTGCTTTCTCAGTGGGAGCGTTTAGAAGGGCCGGCCAAGCGGCCTCTGCTTCCTGAAGGGGCTAAAGATTGGCTAATCCCATCCAGTCTGTTGGCTCCTCTGGGCTCCCAGACAGAGCCCGTTAAAGGTGGGCAGCCGGAACTCTGAGCTCCTTAGAGATTTGAAAACCGAGGCTCCCCATAAGCTTATCCACGGCAGTTTTTTGTTTTGTTTTGTTTTTTTAAGTTTTGTGTATGAGTGTTTCCTTGCACGTATGTAGGGGCTCCATGTGCCTATCTGGTATCCAGGGAGATCAGGAACTAAGTTACAGATGGTTATGAGCCGCCATGTGAGCAGGACCCCTGCCCCTCTCCCAGCCGCTGAGACACATCTTCAGCCTTGTTGCTGGTTTGGTTTGGTTTTGGACAGGGTCTCTAAGCCCTGGCCGCCCTACAGCTCCTAGAACTAAGAAATCCCTCTGCCTCAGCCTCCCACATGCTAGGATTAAAGGTGTATGCCATCACACCTGGCCCTGCAACAGAACCCTGGCGTGTGATAGAAATGTTAGTTCCTTCTCTTGACTTTACTGATCTCTCTCTGTCTTCTTAAGTGCCTGCTGTGGCATACTCCATCCTCTTGGAAGCCCGGCTCTCTGCAACCTACTAGATGTGACCCTAACAAAGCGTTCATTCTGCATTTCTCTTTCTTGTTTGTTTGGAGACAGTTTCTCTGTGTAGCCCTGTGTGCCCTGGAACTGGCCTTGAACTCAGAGATCCCCCTGCCTCTGCCTGCCAAGTGCTGGGAATCAAGGCATGCGCCCCCACTGCCTACCTCTACATCTCTTCCTGAGTAGGAAGGGTCCAGAGTCAAGTGCGCTGACACACACCTGCCATCCCAGCACTCAGGAGCCTGAGGTAGTAAGATCAGGAGCTTAAGGACATCCTCGGCTGCATGTGGACTGCAAGGCTAACCTGGGCTACTTGGGACCCTGTCTCAAAGAACAGTAAAACAGTGCCTACTGGAGCCTCAGGCTGATATCCTGGGGATTCAGTTAATGATTCTGTGTCTGTGGTTGAGACCCTCATACATGAGTACTGTGTTTACATCATTTCCACCCCCCTTCCTCCCATGCTTCCCCGCTCCCTCTCACATGCATGGCTTTAGTTGTCATTGCTAAGTATATACAGAGACACATACATAATCTCTTGAGTCCATGTAGTATTGTTGCTTATACATACATGTGTTTAGTGTTGACAACATGGGATTGGGCAGCACCAGTTTACATGCCAGCATAAATAGGGGAAATTTCACAAGGCCCCTCCTCTAGTTGAAAAGCTATAGGCAATCCGTGTCTGCTGAGAAGGGGTGCATCAGTTTTCTCAAGGAAAGAAAGCCTCCTGATGGGTTTTCCAGTTAATGATTCCCAGTGACCTTGTTCACCAGCCTCTTTCCGAGTTGCTGAGGCAGCAGTTAAGTTGTGAGAGCCCCACCACTAGGAGTGAGTTATAAGAGGGGCTTCCTAGAATGAACTGTAGAAAACGGTCAGTGTTAGGGTTTCAGGAGAGGCCTTTTTCAGCCTTCCCCAGGACAGTGAGAGAGAGAGAGAGGCGTCCTCCCTATGGGAAGGTGTATTTATATTCCCGAGGACCCCACTGAGCTTGCTGTGTTGCTGTGGGCTCGGGTTCTGAACCTCTGTGTGTGGCCTGCACCCCCAGACTGCAGTCTGCCTGCAAGTGTTTAACTGCGATGGGTTAACTGTTAATAGCGCTCCTGTTTCTTCATCTGGACTGTGGACTCCAGGAGGGCAAAGCCGCCGTTTACAGCTCTGCTTCTTTGCTCCTGGGATTGGTAAGGTTTAGAATGCCCATCTGCCAGTCAGAATAATCCAAGGCCTGAAAATACTGCCGATGTTGAAACGCAGAGACCGTCTCCTGAGCTCTGCCAGGAGTTTGACTTGCTCCTTGTGAAGTAGGTATCAGTCCCACCCTCCCCTTTGCGAAGGAGGAATGGGGTGGATTGGCTAAGTAATTATCTGAAGAGCACACAGCTCAAAGGTGACAGGGCACATTTCAGATACAAGCCTGCACCTTCAGTGTGTGCAGGCCTGGTGTCCTTTCTACCCTCGCCCACCTGCCCTGCTGTAGCTGTGTAATTTGTCTAGTTTCAAGCCTGCCCCTGAGGAAGCTAGAGGAATAGCAACAGCCCTTCCATGTTGCTGCAATTCTCCCTTCTCTTCTGTTGTCTGTCCGGTCACTCATTACCTTGCTGCAGTCATGGGCCGTGAAGTTCATCTCCTCCAGGATTGTCTAGAACATTCTTCCCGTGTTGCACACCCACTACAGGCAAAGACCGAGTTGCAGATGTGTCCGCAGTCACTACTCCCATGGGAGACTGACTTGGTGCTTTGGCCCGCCACCTTGTCCACGCAGTCTTCTTTAAAAGCAACAGCGGAGTTTATTAGGAAGAGCTCTAAGAGCTGAGGAGATGGTTTGCTGCGTGAAGATGCTCATTATTCAGGCCTGATGACCTGAGTTCGTCCCCAGAACTCACATGAAGGTGGAAAGAGGGAACTTACTACACAGAGCATTCCTGATCACCACACGAGAGCACATCCTCACCACCAACTTCACGCACACAACCATAATAAATAAAAGGTTTTGTTTTTTTTTTTAAAAAAAAGTTTTATTATAGATTTAGACATCCACATTAGGGGAGAAAAAGGCTAAAAACAAACACCTTTGAGTGGACACAGGCTTCTCGAGAGTCACTGTCTTCTCTTTCCTATTACTGGGGATTCAGGGTGGGGCTAACGAGACACCACATGTGCTGATGTCCATTCTGTTCTTTCTTACTTGTTCACCAGACCCTCTGCTAATTCTCCCCTCATCGATACACAGTTGATTTGTCCTCTGCCAACATCATTGTGCTCAGTGCACGAGCATGTGTAATTTATCCTATCTTTCTGAAAACCACAACTCCAGGACTAGAGGATGGCTCAGCTGTCAAAAACACTTACAGTTCAGTTCCCAGCATGCATGTTCTGTCACTCAGAGCCACCTGTCACTCACAGCTACCTACCTGTAATTTCAGCTTTCGCAGGTCCAGTGCCCTCTTCTGGCCCCCACAGGCACCATGTGACATATACTCAGACACACGTGCTGCATACCACATGAATAAAAGTGAAATAAACTAGCATGGTGGCACACACCTTTAATCCCAGCACTCAGAAGGCAGAGGCAGGCAGATGTCTGTGAGTTCAAAGCCAGCCTGGTCTACTACCAAGTTCCAGGACAGCTAGGTCTAGATGTGAGACCCTGTCTCAAAACAACAGGATTCTTGCTGATTCATAGCCATGGGTGATGACCCACTTGGAATGTAGAGACTGGAAGATCAGGGGTTTAAGGTCCTTGTCTACATAGTAAATTTGAGGCATGTCTGGGCTATGTGAAGCCTTATCTAAAGAAAAAAAAAGGCTAAATAAATCTAAAAACCCTATATCAATTTCAGTCTAAACCTAGTCCCTTTTGAAAAGTGTACCTGATCAAATGTCTTTGTAGAAACAAGTATTTAAATAGGAGAAAGGTGATGTGAGGCTCCATTTCAGGTAACCTGTCATCCCAGCAGGCCTGGAGGGAATCAGCTGAGCATGGGGGCTCTTACCACCCTCTGAGGGTACTGGAGAATTCACCTTCCATACTGTGGAACCATAACTCGGTGTGTAGTATTGTCTTAGCACTCAGGAGCAAAAGCAAGAGGCTTGCCACATGTTCAAGGCCAGCCTGGGCTGCACTGGAGCATGTTATCTCAAAAAGATACACACATAAAAACCAGCAACAACAAAAAGCAACCAAAGCCAGGGATGGTAATGCCCACCTGTAATCCCGTAATTTGGGAGGTGAATGCAAGAGAGTAGGAATACTAGGTCATTCTCAGCTGTATAGTTAGTGTGGGCCAGTCTAAGTGTAAAACAAAAACAGCTGGCTCCTGCATTAGGCAGTTACGTTTCTATAATGCCGAGGTTTACCTCGGACTGACTGTAGGGCCAGCAGATGGTGGTCCCTGGGTGCTACAGAGTGAGGATGGCGAAGTGGCTGTGGTAGAACGGACATCCAGGTGTTTCCATTGGGGAAGAAGCTCAGTGCTGTTACAGATGTGTGTGGTCTATAATTTTTCCAAACTAAAAATTGTCATGTGTTCTTTATTTTGTGTATGGGGGTACACACGTGCCTAGGTGTGCATGTGGGGATCAGAGGACAACCTGTAGGAGTCAGTTCTCTCCACCATTATGTGGATTCTAGGCATATAACTCAGGTTGTCAGGCTGGTGATAAGTACCCTCTTTTATTGAGCAATCTTACTGATCTGTTTTTATTTGTATTTTTAGTTATGTATATATGCGTGTGAGTGTAGTTGCCTGTGGAGTCCAGAAGAGGGCGTAGAAGCCCCTAGAGATGGAATTACAGGTTGTGAGCAGCTTAACTGATGAGCTATCTCTCCATTCCCCAGGGGTGTGTGTGTGTGTGTTTGGGGCAGGGTCTTACATTGTTTCTCTGGCCGTCTGTGTGTGTGTGTGTGTGTGTGTGTGTGTGTGTGTGTGTGTATGTTTGGGGCAG
>LOJH01040286.1:13523-27031 GCA_001685095.1 Ellobius talpinus | reverse complement strand
GGCCTGCAGACATGCACACAGACAGAATATTGTATACATAATAAATAAATAGACAGATAAATAAATAAATAAATAAATATGCATGTTTCTAACTTGTCATAACGACCAGAATTGCCAGATGATTGAAGCATGTTGAAAGTTTAAGTTATGATTTATCTCACTCTGTATCAAATTATTATAAAATATGTTATATAACCAATGCTAGGGCATAATTAAAAGGTAACATTATTGCTCAACAGTATTTGTCTTAGGAATGCAGTGATTTGAAAGCCAGTGTGGTTCTCAGTGTTAGCATCCAGGGGCAAGAATGAAAAGGTTGGTATAAGAGGCAGGGAAAAAAGACAGATGTACATAGTTACATACAAGTAATTTGTTTAAGGACAGGTAGAGAGTAACTATTTTTGTTTGTTTGGTTCGTTGGTTGGTTTTTGAGACAGGGTTGCTCTGTGTAACCCTAGCTGACCTGGAACTTGTTCTGTAGACCAGACTGGTCTCAAACTCATAGAGATCTACCTCTTTCTGTCTTCTGAGTGATTTTAACTATTAATAAGTGAATCCATTAAGGTTGTAGGATGGTAGGTAAATATAGAAAACACATATGTATTTGTATAGACTCATAGAAATTTGAAAATTAACTGAGTACAAATAATATCAAGAAAAATCCGATTGCATTGTACTAAATCTGAGAAAGATGTGCTAAGCCTTTGAACTGAGAACTTCATATTACTGCTGAGAAAGTAAGATCTAAATAAATGGGAAGATGCAAGAATTTTGGAAAATGGCACTACATTCCCACTTAAAGGCTCACCAAGTGCTTTTCTGGTCACTGGTTAAATGATTCTAAATTTTCTAGGGAAATACCAAGAACCTAGGGTAGTCAAGAAATAGATTCAGAACAAAACAGAAGCATGGAGGACTTACGGCACTGGAATTGGAAACCGCCTACAAAGCCGGGTAATTAGGAAAACTCAGTTTTCCTAAAATGCATGATATGGGAAAAAAAGGATGAAGAATGACAGAGCAGAGTGGAGAAAGGGCCTGAAACATCATCACTGTCTTTCCAAAGAAGGGACCACTGCAGTCAGGGGCTTCAGGTATTTGTCTTGGCAGGACAGAGCTAAGGGAAGGATGCTCAGGAAAATGAGACTGCCTTTTATCTTCGTGTTATAAAGAAAAATCCACTTGCATTTAAATGTGAAAACAAATCCCTTGAAAGAAGACTTGAGAAAACTTTAGGTAGACTAGTAATTCTTAAAACAAGAAAAACATATTTGATTTCATTGAAGCTAAAGGCAGCTGTTTTTCAAAGGGTCTCTGGAGAAGATAGATTAGCCACTTATGAGGCCTGATTGTTTATTTCCTATATAGTAAAGGGAATGTGTATTTGGAATCCACAAAATAGCTACAAATCAATCAAAAAGAAATAAAACTGGGAAAAAGGAAATAAAACTGAAAAATGGGGGAAATACTTGAATAGACAACTTCAGGAAGCTGGAAAATGATCTACAATCTTCAAGAGGAAGCTTGGGACTTTGTTAAAGAATTGGGAACGAAGACACAATGATGTGTCACAGGCTAGTACAGCCAAGACCAGACCGAAGAGAAACAAATCAGAGGTCTCACACACCAAGTTGGAGGACTTTGGAGTTACCCTGATGCCATGATAGAAGACAGATCAACTAAAATTAAAAGTATTGAATACTTCAGGTGGCAAAGATTGGGTAAAACTGGTAAAGTTCAACCAGCATTCAATGAAAGTCACTAGAAGTGTGAATTGGTGTAAACATGTTTAAAGGCAGTGTTACTACAGACATGAGAACTCAACTCTTGGCATTTTGTACAAGATGAATGTCTGTTCATCTTTACAAATCTTGAGCTGAGCGGTAGTAGCGCACACCTTCAATCCCAGCACTCAGAGAGACAGAGGCAGGTGGATCTCTGTGAGTTCAAGGCCAGCCTTGTCTACAGAGTGAGCTCCAGGCCAGTCAGGGGTACACAGTGAGACTGTATCAAAAAAAAAAGACAAAAGAGAAAAGTAAAAAGAAAGAAAGGAATGAAAGAGAGAGAGAGAGAGAGAAATAAGAGTATTCAGACCAGCTGTATTTATGAAAGCCAAGAAAGGTCTAGCAATAGAAGAAAGATAGTAAATTTTGTGCTGTCATCCAATGGTATACCACAAAGCAGTTTTTAAAAGTAACGTCTAATACTTATACCAATGTGGATATGTTCCAGACAGCATGGTGAGTAAATCAAGTTCTGAAAAAGCAGTATATGACTCCAGTACAAGATTGAACAGGAGTGATTGACAGCAGCTGCTGAGCTGTATGCTTCAGCACCATACTTCATTGACATCACTGTGTTTATCCATGCCTTACATAAAATGTCTAAAAGAAGAGAAGTGGGGTGGGTTTGCTTATAAGACCCCATGTCCCAAGCAAATGGAAGGAACTTTAATGGTTTTAATGGGAATATTTGAGAAAACATAAAGGGAAAAAGGGACCTCAAATTTAAAGCTCCAATAAATGAAAAGACTGGACTTGGTGGTACATACCTTAGTGGTTCTGCCTCCTAGCACTTAGTGAGTTTTTAGGACACTCTGGACTATATAGCAAGTTCCAAGTCAACCAGACTATATGCTGAAGCCCTGTCTCCAAAATAACAAATAAATAATACTTCTATTTGAAGTAGGAAGTTTGGTGGCCTGGTAAATCTGTAGCTGCTTGCTGACATAATCTTGGGCAGGAGCTGACATCCATGAAAGTAGAGGTAAAATCATATCCCTACTAAAAACTGCCAAGATAAGTAAAGATGCAGTGGTGGTTTGAATGAAAATGGCCCCATAGGCCATGGGAGGTGTTGCCTTGTTGAAGTAGGTGTGGCCTTGCTGGAGTAGGTGTGGCTTTGTTGGAAAAGTGTGTCACTGAGGGTGGACTTTGAGGTTTCAGCTGCTCAAGCCAGACCCAGTGTCTCTCTCTTCCTGCTGCCTGCCAAGATGTAGAATTCTCAGCTACCTCTCCAGCACCATATCTGCCTCCTCCACGATGACAAAGAACTAAACTCCTGAACTGTAAGCCAGCCCCAATTAAGTGTTTTCCTTTACAAGAGTTACTGTAGTCATGGTGTGCATTCACAGCAACAGAAATCCTAACTAAGACAGATACTTGCAAGACTTATTTCTAAAGTTGGGAACATCTTATTATCAAAATGTCACCCGACTACTTGGGAGTCTGAGGCAGATTTCTAATTCAAAGCCTGCCTGGGCTACAAAATGAATTCAAGGCTAAACTTGGAAACTCAGTGAAGCCTTGTCTCAAAATATAAGTCACAAAAGGTCCAGAGATGTAGATCAATGGCAGAAACCTTGTCTGACATGAAGAAAGACCTGAACTCAGTCTTTAGTATGAGGATGGGAGGACGAGAAGAAAACTGGAGGAGGGAGGAAGGGAAGAAATGCAGGGAGAATTGAAAGGAAGAAAGGAGCTTATAAAGATCAAAGTTATATTGTGAAATAGGTATTTTCCTGAGCAAAGAGGAAGAGATGCGATATTTTTGCTTCCTTGACAAATGAGCCTCCTAGCCCTTGGTGAGAGTCCTTTGTAAATTGCTTCTCAGCTTTTCCCAGGGCATGAGGTCCAGCGTGGGATTTGAGGTCTTACTGAAAACATTACTGGCATCCCCTTGTTCTAATGCTCCCGTTGGCTAACCAGTGCTTTCTGATTACAGCTTATCATAATACATTTCCTTTATACTAATTAATCTCAAGTATAATTTAATTTTGATGACTCTTCCTCCAAACAGGGTCACTCAGTTTTTCTGCCAACGATTTGTATCATGCAACACCAGTAACATCCACTAAGAGATGGAGTTTAGAAATGGGAGGGAGGAAAATAACCAGAGACCATTAAATGAAGATGTAGAGAAGGAGATGGGAAGGTAAAGATGTCCTTTCTACGTGGTTCCTTGCAGATAGTGAGTCTTGCCGCCTGTTACCCATGTGATTTCAGACTTTGATGTCTTCAAGTCTGTTCCATCTCTCTACTCTGGATGACACGAGTAACACACACCTGGGGGAGTGGTCGTGACTAAGGGAGGGATGTAAGAGAGGTAAAGGAGACTCCTTGTGATCGGTGGTTTGGTAAGAGCTTCATGCAAAGGAGAGGAGACTCAGTTTCTGGTTGCTGCACGCCAAATTAGGGCTGGCAATGGGATCAACCTACCTTCCAGGAGGCCAGAAACCAGACGTGCCACCACGTAGTAGCAAGATGTCGGGTGACTCAGTTTGTTTTCTCTCTAAACACTGCCATTCCTTGGTTTCTTGATTCTGACTAGATTTCTGAATTTCAGACACCAGGAGATAGACCTCAGCTCTGACTGTTTCCTCTAAATCCAGGACACAGAACCTGGGATCAGGAGCTACAGTGAAGTACACACATGCTGTTTCTACAGAGGCTGTTGCATATAATGTCATAGTTCAGAGCCAAGGCTCTATGCAGGTCTGACAAGATAACCCTGGTTCTTTATGCCACATCCCAGTGCCTTCTAGAAGCTCTTTTCTTCTGTTCCTTTCTCTAACCACTTGCCAAATATGTCTTAAATTGGCTAAAACTTGGACTTCTCACATAAAAAATGGAGCCGCTTATAGAACACAACAGAAACAGTTTGATATCAGTTAAAGGCTGAGCATGTATCACAAGACAATCAAATTCAAATCAACTCCATTACTTAGGCAGCTGTACAGCTTCGGAAACCCATAGCACATGTCCTGGTGCCTCCCTTTCCTCCTTCATAAATGGGAATAATCAATAACCATCTTCTGCAGGTGCAGTGAGATAGTAATAAGACAACCCAGAAAGCATGTGCCCTGGTCCCTGCGGCATTTTGAGCACTCAGTATGTGTTGAGTTAATATCGTCACGGCTGCTACACACTTCAACAATATTTCTGCAGATTAGTGGCTAGTTCTTCTGAACTCACTGTAGAATAATTTGGCCACAGGCAACATGCAGAACAAAATGTGATTTCTAAAGGTGATTGATCTACTGGCTTAAGTAGCTCTTTTACTTTCCCCAAAGAGAACAAGTTGTCAAAGTGAAAGTCAAAGACAGACCCCGAATAACACCGCTTGCCTTTATGGCCTATGAAACTGGAGGAAAGGGCTTGAGGGAAGACCAAATTAATTCAAAGATTAGCTGAATGTAGTGACTACACACTAAATCATGAACTCACATGCACACACACATACCGGGGTAGGGGATAGAAATACAGTTTGTGTAAGGAGACAGCAACATAATAGAGCATCCTGCCTCTGAGGCCTAGCGGTGCGATCTCGTATATCTTCTGTTACTTAACTGAGCCCCACTTTCCACAGGCATAAAACAGATTCTGATGAGGTACTGGTTCATAAACAGCACTTTTTACAGTCCTTCTTTGTGCTCACACAGGGAGCTCCTGCATTTGCCAACAGAGGAAGATCCACGATGGGTGAGATTCCCAAGGCAAGGAATATTTGTGTGTCGGGACATTCCTGTTGCTGCATTTTTCATTGTGTCTGGACTAGCAACTGACTAGCTTTCACGGCTTCTTTATTCTTGTCTCCCGTTCATGGCTATAGCCATCTGAAATACTCGCTGGGATATGCACAGCTGTAGGCACGGCAGTACATGAATGAAGGGCTCAGGAACAAAGGCTTTATTTTACTGTCTACAGCCCATTCCCTCTGCCTTACATTGTCATGGTACAAAGTTACTTACTCATCTAAGACACAGCGAAAGCCTTCTCCCTACTGCAGCTGCCTTCTGGAAAGAGCAATGACAGTTGAGTTTGCTTTCACTTCTGTTTGTGTTTTGCTTGTGGTTTTCTTTACTATGACGTGTCTGGCTATTTCGTGGGCGAGAATGTTCTGACTGCCTTAGAACATTTCTCTGTGCTAACATCCTGCTTTAGTCACTTTAATCAAGGCCGAGGAGATCAGTTTCCTTCTGGGAGGGCAGAATTCATTATATGTTATCTTTTCCTTTCAAGCACCAACCCCAGCACCACCTTTCTGTTTATTAACAATTCCCCATTTGTCTCATCTTTGTGGACACACTACGTCACATTCCCTTAAATTTTCATGGAGATAGATTCCTAAAACTCTGCTCTCTTCTCTACCCGTGCCAGGACATCAAATTTCTCATTAATGTCAAGGCAATATTATGCACATTAAGTGGATCACGTTGGTGTGATCTTCATTCACAAAGCTTTTATCTCAATTTGGCTACATTTAGTAATTTACACTATCACCAAATACCTGCCTAGTCACATCTTTACACATTATATCTTGCATTCCTTCAATGAACAGCACTTTTTGTAGGAAGAGGAAGTCTTCGTTTTATTTAGATTTGTATGTTTACTTATTTTTGGAGTTCTGGACAGAGATTTTCCCTCTCTGGCCTATAAGTTACTTTGTGGACATGACACTGGCTCAGAACTTTGAGTGACCCTCACGGTTCCTCTTTTCTGCAATTATAGGTTGAGCCATCACACCTAGAAGAGAAGGTCTTGAATCACCTCTGCTTATGTAAATATTTCTTGATTATTTACTTATCTGTCATTTAATTTTCATAATAGTCTGTGAAATTGGCTTTGCCAGTTATTTAAAATAAAGATGATTTATATTTATAAATTATTCTATATGTAGATCAACAAACTGGATTTTGGTGATGTGAAACAATTGTTAAATTGTTCAGCCTACTACACTCTGCCTTGTGTTTTGTTTATAGAGTAAAAGACATCCTTTAGTCAATAGCAATGACAGTCAAAACCCAGCTCATAAAAAATAAATATACTGTCACTATGTTATGGGCATCACCATAACCAACTAATTCTACCATGTAGTCATGAGCTTTTCATGCAAGTGAGGGTACAACCAGGGACCCTTTTTGGTGAAGCAAACAAGTGTAGACCGTAGGATAGCAAGATGCTGACAGACTAGCAGGGACAATTTCTAGAACCAGTGTTTGCCCTGCCTTCAGGCCAGGGAACAGCATGAGATGCTCTCCGACAGGCCTTGTGGGGAATAAAAGCATCACTGTTCAAAAGAGGAGTCTCAGAAAGTTTTTTGATCCAATTCCTCGCTACGAAAAAGACAACGATTCTACGTTTGGCAAGTGGGAGTCTACTGTGCGCTTCAGAGAGTTTCTGTCCTTCACAGGCCGTGTATACCCTTGTAGGCCAACTAGCTTTCTAGTGCCGCTTACTGACCTTAGCTGCTTGAAACAACGGAAAGTATAGGACTATACAGTGTTAAATCTTTTTCTGAAAGTGTGTTTCACCACAAAAACTCAGGTGTAAAACTCTCAGCTCCTCTAGCACCATGTCTGCCTGCATTCCACCCACCATAATGATAATGGACTAAAGCTCTGAACTATAAGTCAGCCTCAATTAAATGTTTTCCTTTGTAAGAGTTGCTGTGGTCATGGTGTCCACTCACAGCAATAGAAACCCCAAATAAGACAAGCACTAAAGATAACTTCTTGGAAGTTTTCTCTTTAAGCACAGGCTCAGCAGAACCAGTTTTATTTTTACTTTTCTGTCAAACAAACTGCTCTGGAGATCTCCCGGAACTAATGGTTTATGGCTATAGAGACTGGTAAAATTCACTCAATAAAAATCAAACACTTCCCCTGCTGTTTCATACACAGCTAACCAAGCCTATATCTCTGCCATGCCTCACCCTGTACATTACTAGACATTTAAAACTAATGAGGCCTGTTAAGGTGTATCTACAGTATCTGTTCCACAATCCAGCCTAAAGGAACTTTTAATCTTCTTTCTATCACTGATATTATCTCTCCCTCACATTCAGGTATCACATGGAGATGGATAAGCTTATTTTCATCCTAGTTGTTCAAGATATTGACTGGTACCACTAGGAAGCCAGTAGAACTAACTACCTTTTATATTTGAATATGTACTTTTCAATGTTGATCCTTTGGATGTCTTTTGAGAGAAGAGGGGGGTGTCCTTTAATGGGTGTAAGGAATGTATAACATTGTGCACAATGATCTATGGACTGGCGTCTGATTTTTCTTAGCAACTAATGTTCACACATTTCGTCTCTTTGACGGTGGCACTCAGGCATTTACCATTTCCCAAGCTTTCATCAGAGAAAGGGGAAATACATTTAACACAGCCTGTCTGCCTGCATCTTCCCGTTTGCGTATCCTAAACATAATGTAAATGAACCCCTTTCTTGTCATAGCATTTTCTATGTTCTGGACTTGACCCTCACAAAACTTACCTGGTAGAAGAGCAAGTGGTTCTGGTTTCAGGCAATCAGCCAAGTCTAGAAAGATTTCCACACCATTTGATTAACAAGAGCTCTTTGACTGCAGCCTGGATCCTTCCTGCCTTAGAGAAGTTCCTGTCTGTGGGACAATCATTACCACCATGTGAAATGTTGTCCTTGTCATTCTATGTCCTCCACGCCAAACACTCATTTCCTTTCTTGAGTTGTTCCTATTTGGGATCTTGACACACAAGCAGTCAGTATCAGCATGAAACGAGAGCACGGGGCACCATTTGTGAGTGAAAGTAAGTGAAGACCATGCTCAGAAAGCATGGCAAGTTCTCATAAACAGAGGATGCTGAGGGAGAGGCTAATGTGCACACAGTGTGCCTCTGGACCTGTCTGGATCACAGGAGATGAAGCAAACCTGGAGATGATTTTCTTAACAATGGCAGTGTGTCCACCTGTGATGTGAGCTCAGAAGCAGCCAGCAGCGCCTTCATTCCCAACATCCAGTCCCTAAAAGCTACCAAAATCACAGTCCAGTACCTGACCTGAGGGGGTTTGTGACTCAGATGATACACTTTCAAGTTTCAGAAGATGGCAGAGTCTCCTGGAATGTACCCCAGGATCGGAAGCTTGTCAAAGACCTCACATTCAAATCAGAGAAACCAAAGGGCGAGTGGTGTGTGCCTCAGCACCGGGCCTTTGCTGTTAACTGGACTAAAGTGATAGATGAAACCTCTTTCCTGCTGGTCTTGTCCATGTCCAAAATCTACCCAAGATTAACTGTTGTCTCCACTCAGGCCTGTTTTACAAATAAGAAGCCAGGCTCTCTGGTTTACTCTCACTGACAACAACCCAATGGGGGTGGTGGGGTAGGACTTGGTTTAGCAGTGTCAAGACTTGTACTAGTTTTGGATTGTGAGTATCTGCCAAAAGTGATGTTTTCTGCCTTTTGTATATTGTTTTCCCTTCCTATATCTGCTATACATAAGCATTAAGCTTATGTCACTTTTATAAAGAAAATTTTAAACTATTTTAAATTCCCTGTTTATCTCAACAACCAAGTGAAAAAATCAGAGATGAGCAGCTTTATCCTGCTTGGGGTTTTTTGTAAGGTTACAAGCAAGAATTTTAATAACACTCTTGCTTTTATAATTTAATTCTTCAGATAGACTTAACAAATTTATCTACCTGTGTGGGCAGAGGTTTAATAAATTTTCTGACACATAAAAAAGTAAAACAATACATGTTATTCACTGAGATCGTCTTTGCTTTTCTTATTGATGTTCAATAGAAGAAAACTCAGGAATCTGTGAGCACATTCACACACGTGGTACAAACATATGTACACATGTATGCACACATGCTTGCACAAGTACATACACACATGCACATGAAGGATCCCTTGGATCCCTATGTGTGAGAATAGAAACACAATGATGTCTTCATAAAGGTTCATAAGGAACTGCAATGTGTTCCAGACTCTGGGATTCGCTGGTGCCTGCCTTCCTGCCTTTTTCACCTAGAATCTCTCAAACAAAGTGGCAGTGGCAGTGACAAGTGACTCTGGCTAAGTAACTGACCTAACAACCAAAGTTTAAACCCCAGTCATCCTGAAGCCAAAAGCATCCCACTGGGCCTTGTGATACAGTTAGCGTGTCTGCGTTATGCAAGCTCTTGGGACCGTCAATGAAGCTGGGGGCCCTTCCAGAACACTGACAAGAGAGAAGAAAAGTCTGTCTGTGAATAGTGGGACTGGAAGAAGCACCTGGGAGAGGCACAGCTTTAGGATGTAGAAAATAAAGGGGAGAGACCCAATTAGAGCTGGGGTTTGGGAAGCAGTGGAAACAGGTTGGGAAAGCCAGCAATGGCCTGTGAAGTTAGTGTGTCTATCCTCCCAGTCACTGTGCTGGCAAAATGAGCCTCAGGTCACCTGGAACGGTGACAGGACAGTTGGGGTTCTATTGCTCTACTTCGGAGGACTCTCGTCTGAGAGTGGGAGTCGAGAATGACAATGGAGCTCAGCTCTCCAAGCTAATGTGAGGCTTTCTAGTTATGCTGAGCTCAGCAGAATAACCCCGGGCCACCCTGGAAGAATTCCCAGGCCTTCTCCATCTGCTTAAGATTCTTTCTGGGTGTTGGACTGAAGCAATTTATTATTTGCTCTAAGTGTCTACTTTTCACCTCAGATTCTCTCGCCACAGATCCTCTACTTAAAGCGATGTGCGGAAGCAGAAGCCACATGGGGTCTGGAGAGAACCTTCAGGGCTGGGAGAGTAGGCAAGGAGATGCTGTAAGTTTCACTGTTTGCAGCCCCCAATGTAGACACTAAATCAGACGCAGGCTGACATGGATCTAATGGTTGTTTTTCAGAAATTTCATTTCCACAGCATAAAATCTGGCTCTTTGGCTGTTTGACTAAAAGTTCCAACATTTTCGACTTTCCTTCTCTGAACTCTGCAGGTTCAACAGCACTGAGAGATGGACTGCGGGACAACGGTTTTCTGGAGCTGAGTCACAGATTCCTGGTCACCTCACCCAGTTATCAACAGGCTGGAAGAAGGTTTGCCTCTGTGCTGCCTGCCCCAGAGTAAGATTTGCGGAGGAGGCTCCATGGCCGACCTCCCTCCCAGAATGCCTTGACAACGTAAGGCTATTGGAACACTGCTATTTCCAATAATAGTCCCAGGAGAGGTTTCCAGGGGGCAACTCTACAAATGTTTGCTCAACTGTAAAACACAAAGGAAACCCTAGCCCCGGTCCATTCCTCAGCCCTCTCATTGCCCCTATAAATGGGAGGATTAAAACGCCAAATGCAACACATAGTTAGGAAGCAACAAGTGCAATGCAAAGCTTTCAGGACGGCGCATCTCTGTGAGCGCCCTGTGGTGAACAGGGGAAAGCAGATCCTAGAGCAGGATGCTTATCATCAAGTCCAGGGAGGTACAGCGATGCCTAGGAGTGGGCTACCTTTGTAATTTCTAATTCCCCAGAAGCTCCAATAAGGAGTGAAAAGAAGCTGATGGAATTAACTTGTATAATAGATTCTACCAACTCAATCTACCCGAAATATCATTTTAACCCGTAACCAATACAGAAATTATTGACGGTATTTTAGTTAAATTCTCTGTCTAACATGTCTTTTATACATAGAGGAACTTTTCATTTGGATCAGCGCTTCCGTCACACTTGAAAGAAAAACACAAAGTAGCCATCTTACTGCACAGCGCAGCTGTAGATGTAATTACTTATTAATAAATAAGTATAATTGATTAATTCGTTACCAATACGATAAATAAGATTAATAAATAAGAACAATAGAGCTACAGGTGAAGATTTCCTAAGGGCTGAAGAGACCGGGGGGAAACCTGACCCCTTCTGATATACGAGCCAAGATTCTGGGTTCATTCCGGCCTCTGTTCAGTCTGCTGTCCCTTTGGTCTGTCATTTTCTCAAGTTGTCTTCTCAGAGACACTGCTGGAGGGGTGGACAGGCCAGGGTGTAAAGAGTCAAGGAATGGGCTAGATTTCCACTCTAATGACCTTGGATGAGTTACCTAATCTCCTTGGTCTCAGATTTCTTTTCTAAGTAATAGGATTAGCTCCTTTAGTACTGCATTGTAAGGATTACGTGAAATCATAAATATAAACTGCCCAGCATCAAACGGACACTATAGAGCTTTCAAATTTTTAGTGGCTATTTTTTTAAGTTTATATAAGTTTAGAGTGAGGGGCAGAAGGGAAAAAAAGGAAGCAGAAAAGAAAGAGGAAAATTGAATGTGCTGAAGTCTCAGACTCAGCGTGGCTTCTCAGCCCTTGGTGCCTTGAGTCTCCCTTGATCTCAGTAACTTGGTGACTTCCGCCAGAGCGCCAAGCCCAGGCTGTGCAGACAAACCAACAGAAGAATAAGAAAAGAAACTTCCCATTTTCACCAGTTTGTCCAATGCCATAGTGACCCAGGTGGCCAGGGGGAGAAACCTCAGCGAGCACCATGGAGGGGACAGACCCCCGTGACTCTAACAAGTGTCTTGGACACTTTGCACGGTCCACTTCTCACAGACTCTGTCGTCCAGAGCTACCACTTGCTCGGTTCCTTCAGGTTCCCCACCATGTTACCAGACCCAACCCCTGCCGGGTCCTAGAACTAGCACCATGGCTGCCACACTCTCCTCTACTGTCCCTGCAAACAGCCCTGGCCCACCTGTTGAAAGCATGAGCGGAGGGGCGACTCACCAACTCGTTCTCCTCTCCCTCATTGAGCAAAGCCTGGTGACCATTCTTGCTCTTCTCCATCTAGAGCAGTGTGTGTGGCTTCGTTCCGACTACTGCGTGGGGGACTGCGGGAGCCACCTGCGCCGCTGTGATTCAGGCGCTGCTTGTCATCGCTGCTCCCAGGTGCTTACAAAACCGGCTGGCACCTTGCCACTTAGAGCAACAAAGGAGAAAGGGAAGGCTCTCCACAGCCACGGGATTGGTCTGCTAATTTATCTGCTTGATGTGTGTTTTTTCTTCCTAGTGTTTATTTACTGAGCTACATGTGAAGTGCCTCCAGACTGAAGGAATGATGGGGTGTGTGGGGGAGCTGCTGCACTAAAAAGTAATTTCACATGCAGCCCGTGGAAGTCCCCACCGAAGAACGGGAATGGCCCCCGTGCTAAAAGGACAAGGCAATCGAGTCCCATTTCTCTTCTGAGCGCTGCGGAAGCTCTGGAATTTAGAGAAGCTGTGAACACAGTGAGCATGGCCATGGAAACTGGAAGAAGGGGGAGTGGGACCCCTCCTGGAATCAGGGGGAAGAAATGGAGTTTTAATCCCTGCTCTGCTGATGACCCTGGATAAATCACTTATAATCTGAATTTCCGGTTTCTGATATGTAAAATGTCAATGGTAATTATAGGGATGACAGGAGGGTTCGTGATGATGTTTGCGAAAGGGCAAGTGTGGCTTCTGCCTCCTCCAGGGAGAGACAGGCAATCATCTTTGCCGCAATCATAGTGCTAATCAAGGAGAGGTGCTTTGGAAAATGAACTACAGAATAGCTTGATTCCACAGTTTACAAAACTGGAAGGGAGGGAGAGAAAGCAAGAGAACTGAGTATTAAGGATATATATCCTGAATTTTCCACCCCTGAATAATCACCTTTGAATTTAATGTTTTTCTCAAAGGGAGTAAGAAAATAGACCCATTCTTGGGTTAACTGGTCAGCTTTTAATTAAGCACACACACACACACACA
>LOJH01040286.1:0-11538 GCA_001685095.1 Ellobius talpinus | reverse complement strand
ACAGAAGTGAGGAAGGCTTGGAGGCTGACAGTGTGAGGGGGATCAGACATTGAAGAGTCTGCAGCAAGTCACAGAGTATGGAAAAGTTATGGTAACATTGAATGGCCTACAATCGTTTTGCAACAATTACACAGGTAAAGAAGGCATATGACTGTTGGTACATGGCCAAAACATAGAGTCAAATGCCCCATCCCTTGGATCAGAAGCAGAACCAACCGTCCTTTACTCTTCCCTTTTTACATCCTAACAGGAGTACGACAACTCACATATTATGTACAGATAGAACTGGATAGAGGCATGTTTTTAATGCACTTAAATATGGCTGCTCATAGTGAAAGTGTAATTGAGACCTTTCCCATTCTTTTACCGTCAAGTTAGAAAATCAATAAACTAAGAACTTTGTGACCAAGTCATAGACAGGTAGAAAGAAAACCACATTATCAAGGGACATGAAGGGGAAAGAGACCTTTAACTCCCTAAAAGGTTTGCAAGTGGCTGAGAGATGATTTAGCAGTTAAAAGCATTGACTGCTCTTCTAGAAGTCCCAGGTCTAATTCCCAACAATGACATGGCAGTTCACAATGGTCTACAGTTCCATGTGCTCCAACAAGCTCTCCAGCCTCCACTGGCATCAGGCACAAAGGTGGTACACAGAAAAACACACAGCCAAAACAGCTATACCTATTTCAAAATGTTTTAAGGGGCATTAAATTCGATATCTCTGTGTGTGTGTGTGTGTGTGTGTGTGTGTGTGTGTATGCAGGTGCCTATGAGTACCAGAGAGGGCATCAGATCTTTTGGAGAACAGTTATAGGCGTTTTAAACCATCTGACATGAGTGCTAGGAATATGAACATATGAACTCAGGTTCTTTGGAAGCACAGTCAATGAGTGCTCTTAACCACTGAGCCATCACTCAAGCCTCCAAAGGGACCTTTCTGTATTGCCTGCCAACTTCTTGCCCTGTTAACTTATGTCAAAGAGAGTGCCTGAGCTTATGAGTCAGGGTTAGGACTGAAGATGGATCAGAAACAAAGCAGACAATAGTTTTGGTCTCAAGGAGTTCAAAGCCCAGGCAAGAAATAAGACAACAGGATTCTATTGTCGGGAGATAGTGGGCTGGGCCGGAGGGCTTGACTACAGACAGGGCTGAGAACAAAGGAGGGCTCCGTGACTCATGTCTAGTCCCATAGCTTGTTCAGCCGAACACAGAGCTTGGAGAATTATATGACATATGTAGATCTTTCTTTCTCCAAAATAAAGCACATGTATGTAACATGTGCACATTTTACTTACATCAGAGTTGTCTCTATGTCATGGTTCTTCACAAATTTGTCCAAAATGCATACTAAATATATACTAAGCTTTCTTTCCCTCACTGTTCAAAGTGTTGAGAGGAGAGTTGGGGTAAGGGAAGATTAAAAAGCCAGTGAGGTGACTCAGTGGCTCAGAGGAGCTGGCTGCTTAGCCTTAAAATCTGAGCTTGGTCCTCAGACCCAAATGGTGACGGAAGAGAGAAAGAAAGATGTGGAGAGGGAGGAAGAGAGAGAGAGACAGAGACAGAAAGAGAACAGACTCCCTCGCATTGTCCTCTGACCTCCATGTGTACATTGGGCCTGTGCACAGCCCCCCACATATATGTATGTATATAAATATATGTGTATGTATATATAAAAAAGGAAATGAAGATAAAAATCACTGGCTCTGTGAAGTTGAAAATTCAGTGGTGAAGAAACAACAGATAGAACAAATTGATAAGTTGGGTCCATAGTTTAGTGGGCAATCATATGTCCATGAAATGAATAAAGGCCTGTGTGAACACAGCATTCTAGAGAGGGAGGAAGGTCACAGGAGTGAGGGAGACAAGGGGTCAATGGAACAGCATTTTTAAATAAGATGGTCAGAGATGGATTTGTAGAGGCCTGAGGGCATATTTAAAGAATGTTGTTAGGCACATTGGCACAGTAGACCACTTCCTAAATATAACCCCAGTAGCACAGACACTGAGAGAAACAATTAATAAGTGGGACATCCTGAAACTAAGAAACTTCTATAAAGCAAAGGACATGGTCAACAAGACAAAATGACAGCCTACAGAATGGGAAAAGATCTTCACTAACCCGACATCAGACAGACAGATGATTTCCAAAATATGCAAAGAACTCAAGAAACTTGACATCAGAAGGGCAAATAATCCAATAAAAATATGGGGCATAGACATAAACAGAGAACTCTCAACAGACAAATCTCAAATGACTAAAAGACACTAAAGGAAATGTTCAACATCCATAGCCATTAGAGAAATGCAAATCAAAACAATGCTGAGATTCCATCTTATACCTGTCAGAATGGTCAAAATCAAAAACACTGATGACAACTTATGCTGGAAAGGATGTGGGGGAAAAGGAACATTTCTGCATTGCTGGTGGGAGTGCAAACTTATACAACCCCATTTGAAATCAGTGTGATCATTTCTCAGAAAATTAGGAAACAGTCTACCTCAAGACCCAGAAATATCACTTTTGGGTATATACCCAAAGGATGCTCAATCATACCACAAGGACATGTGCTCAACTACATTCATAGCAGCAGTATTCGTAATAGCCAGAACCTGGAAACAACCTAGCTGCTTCTCAACCAAAGAATGGATAAAAAAATGTAGTAATTTACACAATGGAGTATTACACAGTGATAAAAAATAATGGCATCTTGAAATTTGTAGGCAAATGGATAGATATAGAAAAAACATATTGAGTGAGGTAACCCAGACCCAGAAAGACAAATATANAAGGATGCTCAATCATACCACAAGGACATGTGCTCAACTACATTCATAGCAGCAGTATTCGTAATAGCCAGAACCTGGAAACAACCTAGCTGCTTCTCAACCAAAGAATGGATAAAAAAATGTAGTAATTTACACAATGGAGTATTACACAGTGATAAAAAATAATGGCATCTTGAAATTTGTAGGCAAATGGATAGATATAGAAAAAACATATTGAGTGAGGTAACCCAGACCCAGAAAGACAAATATAATATGTACTCACTCATAAGTGGTTTTTAGACATAAAGCAAAGAAAAACCAGCCCACAGTCCACAACTCCAGAGAACCTAGACAACAAAGAAGACTCTAAGAGAGAAATACATGGATCTACATAGGAAGGAGAAAAAGACAAGATCTCCTGAGTAAATTGGGAGCATGGGGGTCATGGGGGAGGACAGAGGGGAAGAGGAGAGGAAGGGCAAAGCAGAAGAAACTGTATAGTGCAATAAAAACAACTTTAAAAAAAAGAATGTTGTTAAGATGAGCATTGGCCACTCCGCTGCCGATGTTCAGGATGTTGTACATCAAATGACTGTCAAACATCAACATCTGGAAGCTGGGGCCCGAGAAAGGCAGCATGCCTAATGTGTGTGCACAGAACAAACTCTGGGATCCCAGGAAAACAGGTGGCAGTGTGGAGAAAGCTTATGTGACTCTGAGAGATGATAATTCTTTCCACTGTCCTCTTTTATATGACAAACATTTCAGCTGAGTAACAAAGTGAGTAGCAGCAATGACTAGATGAGAAATAGACAACGTAAATGTGATCTTTCATTGGATTTTGTATATATGATCTGACAGCTGATAGAAATTCTTAAATAAATATCAGTATGCGAAAGGAAGTCATTTATTCTTTCGACTACGCTCAAGGCATTTTATAAAAGGAGAAAAAAAGTCTGTTGTAATCAACAGAAAACTGACGCAACCAAAAACTACATTTTAATAAAAATGCAATTCCTTCCCAAGGTGAAGGCTAGAAAGCTACTAAACCATCACATTGATGGAACATTTTCTTTTCATAATCTACCTTAAAAAAAATCTTTTAAAAAAATGGGCCAGTTTGATGGTTCAGCATGTAAAGGCACTGGCTTCCAAGCCTGACAACTTGACTTCAATGCCTGGATCCCGCATGGTGGAAGGAGAGAGCAAACTTCCATGTGTTGCTCTCTTACCTCTATATGCTCTCTCTCTCTCTGTGTCTCTCTCTCTGTCTCTCTCTCTCACACACACACACACCACAGACTCTCCATTTCTCTTTCACACACATGTACACACACAGAGAGAGACTCTCCCTCTCTTTCTCTCTCTCTCTTTCTCTCTCTCTCTCACACACACACATGAGAGAGAGAGGGAGGGAGAGAGGGAGGAAAAGAATAAATACTTTAAAATACTAAATACTTGAAAAAATACAACTGCAAAGGTAATATTAAAGTTCAGTAATATGTTTTAAGGTATGAGCTGAAATTTGTACTTAATCATACAATACTAAAACTCGTGATCTGGCCTCCCTCTTGTCCTTCTAGAATTTGTAAAGAGGAGCTTTGAGGAAAAGTCTGGACGACTGGATGGTCCGACTAGACATCCAGAGAATGGACATCTGGGCTGTCTACTTGAGGAATTAGATCTTGTGTGGTCACCAAAAACATCCATTGGCTAAACCTTAGTAGATTACAACCTCTTCCCTTTCCCTTAGCTCAGTTCCACCTCCGTGTGAAAAATGGTCACTCATCTCAAAGTGAGACCCAGAGGTGAGCAAGCCACAGACTGTCCCTTGAGCTCAGTTTCCCAGCGACTCACTCCTGGACCCAAACCTTTCTCAAAAATGTGTTTTCACTCTTAATTAATGCATCATCATACATGTTCACAGAGCAGCATGAGGCATTTCAATACTCGTATAAAAATCAGACAGTGCAATTGGCCTTATCTATCCCTTCAGGCATCTGTCCATCATTTTTTATATTAATCTTCTCTGGAAGATACTTTGAAATATTAACTTTTTGTCCACCCTCATTGTCCTGTTGGTCTAGACAACACTAGAAGTTATTCCTCTATCCATCTATATGTCTATACCTATCTCCCTCCCTGACACCCTTTTTATGCTCCGCCATTTTTTTAATTTTTATTTTTTAATTCCATTTTAGATTCCATCCACAGTTCTATCCCACTCTGATAACTTTCTACTCTAGTTCTCTAAGGTCAACTTTCCTGTGTAAGAGGCTCTTGGCCTCTCTATGCTTGCCTCATTTTGTTTAATCTAACAACCTCCTGTCTATCAATGTTTCAGCTAATGCTAGAATCACATTCTTTACGTGCCAGAATGATACTCTGTGATGTAATATACATGTTTTATTAACACCTGCTGAGCACCTAGGTCGATTCCATATCTTGATTACTATGAATAGAACTTCAATAGAAATCTGAGTTTGAAGTCTCTTCCACGTTCTGACTTTGGGGTTGCTACACTATAAACTAGTGTTACCCGAGTGCAAATCTTATGTGTTCTTCGTGTGTCATGGAGCCCATCCTGTGACCTTTATTGTAAAGGAACTTTGACAAGTTCATCTCTTGTTGTCAGATCCAGGCTTGAATTCCCACTGCTATGTGTGTGCATTGGAGTGTGCACTATACTTGCTTAGCTGTCTCCTCCAAGTTCTCTTCTTTCTGGAAAATCCGGCTGGAGATTTCTTCCCAGAGTTTTTGTGTTTGAAAGTGGCTTATCACTAAATTATCTGCAGCTTCTAATAGAAAACAAGGAAGCCAGGGGTCTGCTGATTACAGCAGAAGGAGCTAGGAGAAAGGAGTGCTCCATTTACCCACTCATTGCTGACTCTGGACCCGACAGGAGAAGGCTCCCTCCCTCTTCCACCAGTGTTTTCTCTGGGGCTCTCATTTCTGTACCTATTCTAGGCATGGCTGCCCTTCCTGCTTCCTCCAAAGGGGCAAACACATGGCTCGGGAAGCTGACTTATCTTTTTATGGCTCTCCAGAGAGTCAAGTCCCACAACTCGGATTTAATCCTATGCTATGCTTGGTTTTCACTATAAAATGTGGCTCTGTGCTCTGCAGATACTGTTAATCTGTTGTGCATCATTGAAGTGGTTCTTCTCATCTTATTAATTCTGTTTAGAATTTCAAAATCGCTGACTCTCTAGTCACCAAGTAAATACTAATTGATTTGCCCTCTTACAGAGTCAGAGGAACTGTTTTCCAAGTTCTTTATTTAGCCAGAGTCAGACCTATTTCACTGTCCAGCAGGCTTCCAGCTTTACTTTGAGAGTTATCCTAGTGGTACATGACCCAAGTTAATAACAGCCCATCCCATTCAATGAGAAATCCATTCATCTTCAAATATAAGAACTGGCAGGGAAAGGCAGATGTGGTGGACAGTCAGTACACACCGTACGAATGGACAATCTCATTTCCCACTGTAGTCTGCTTGTCCTTGGCTTGGTCAGTGGCAGAATGACAAAACCCATGGTACATGTTGTCTTTTGTCTGCTCAGGTCCCCTTCGAGGCCCTGGATGCCTAACACTGGCAGATCTTCTTCAGGTGACCTAGTTCTACAATACTTGTTAGAGAAGCACCTTTGAGCCCTTTACCTTGGCTCTCTTTTCCTGTGCCAACCAGTGTCAGGAATATATTATGTCCACATTCTGCCCAAGCAGCTTCAGACCATTGACTGATGAAGGCAGGAGTCCAAAGGCCTGCTCCTTTGCTAAGAACTAGAACAGAGCGAAATGGAGTCCGTATCCTAAGCCTCTCTGGTTGCACCATGCAGAATCAAGACTTGTAATCACTTTATTATTTGTATCATCTCCCACTCTCTCACCAGGTTCCCCTGGGAACATGTCCTTACAAATAAATGTTCCTGGGAACTCCATCATCAGAAGAGAATGTTTCCACCTCATTGTCCAGGTAGCCGTCACTAATCTGCTCTCTTTGGGGAAGAACACCAGCTACCGTTCAGGCAGTTTCTATCATTCTACTCTTTCTTGACTCTTGGTCTCCCACTCTAAAACCTCCAGTTTCTTCTCTCCCTACTTTAAACATTCCAATTCAACTCTGACCCTGCCTTCTGATGAAGTGGTTAGAACAGTTACACAGAAATTCGGTATTTTATTTTACATGGCTAGAAACATATTGAGTACTATTAACCCTGCAGTAAACATGTGCCACATTTCCTCATGCCCTGTCGATTCAGCTGCACAGGAGCACAGCATCTGTTTTGCTTACTTCTTCTGATGGGCTTTCGGTATGACAAGCCACAGGAATAAACCTACTCCAACTGCTAGCTGTGTAGCTGCGGCTTGTCTAATGAGAAGAGCAAGTGCCAATAAGTGATGGACAAGTGCGAACTGTACTTGTCACCAAACTGAGTCTGATGTGGTCCAAAAGATGCCTGATGCCGTCAGCCCCTTCCATGGGTTAGCCCTGAACTCATCTCTCGGCTCGTACTGCCCCTATCCCCAGACACCAGCAACCAGAGATGAGTGAAAGTTGCCAAACAGACGACAAAACTGACGTTGCTGCCAGGTAGAGCAAGGGTCCAAATACACTTTCCAATGCCGAACCCCCAGGAAGAAAATAGCCTGGAGGAGCTATGTGGCTATAAAGACTGAAAATATCTGTCTCAAAGTCTGTTTTGAAAATATAAACCTCAGCATTGCTGTCCCAACACAAACTGATTTCTTACTAATCAGTTGTGAGGAACCTAACCTGCTCGGTGTGATGAAGACTTCCTTAAAACAGTCCTGCCTGGGGCTTGTCTGGAAAGGTTCTTTCTCTCCGTTCTCTGAAGGGCAAGCTAATCTGAGTATCTTCAGGAACAGTTTTTGCATTCGTTCTCAACCATCCTGAAGAATGAATTCCAAGTGTTGGGCCCCCTCCAAGTTCCTGCTATTGACATGTGGCGGTGCGTTTGCACAGAACTTGGTAGGAGAAGTCACAGGAGACACTGTGGTCAAGAATGCAATACTCAGAGTGTAGCAAAGGGTGGGGAATCAACAGATCTCTGGGAGAGAAATTATCAATGAGATTCCTGGGCCTACTTTATCATATAGAGAAGGCACAATAAGGAACAACATTTCCAAAGGAAATATACCCTCAAAGTTCTTTAAAAGCAAGGCAAGTCAGCAGGGGAAATTGTAAATGAGTCTCTATGGGGGACTGATCCACATTTAAAGCCATTTAGTTATTCTCTTAGCCCGAAGTCCCTGACTTTTGAGTTCTCAGAATCACCTGGGGAGCCTGATGAAGACACAGCTCTGCAGGATCCAGCGCAGTGAGTCCAACTGTCTGTTTGAGACTGGGCCAGGAATTTATTTCTAACAAGATCCTTGGGGATTTTCATGTTGGGTCAAGTTTGAGAACCATGCTCCAAAAGGAAGCTTACGGGTTGCTGTAAACTCCTCCGTGGAGTGGATGAGCTGGCCCGCAGTGTGGGAGCAAAGAGGTCATGTAAACATTACCTAAAACTATGCCTAGTCAGTCTGGACACTTTGTCCAGGCCTCTGCAGCTCACAGAGGGACATCTGGGCACTTGGAAAGATCTGGGAAGGGCCAGTTTTGCATATAGTTCTTTACGTGATAGGAGGGGAAACTGAAAAGGAAGTCTAGAAAATAACTCTTCTGAGGTGCGAGTAGTTCCTTCCGGAAATAAAAACTGGCCTATCCCTATATTTTATTTTAAATAAGAATAACCAGACTAAGCTTTTTAAAAAAGTAACTTTAAACAACCAAGAAAACTTCAATAACGGAGAATTGTGTGCATTCAACCATATACTTCTGTAATGGATTAGTCAGTTCATTCATTATTTACACATTCTTTTGTTTGCTCTTTTATTGATTCACACAGCAGATGAAATGGCTATTCGATGGCCCAGAGCAAGGCCTGCAAACTCCCCTTGCAGCCTGAGAGACGGAAGAAGATAAATCGTGCTGCATTTTCTTTCCTTTGATTGGTTTTGTGAGTGAGGTGACACCGGATGTCCCAGTGCCAACGAAACGGCAACAGAGAGCTCTTCCTCCAAATCAAAACAAAACACAGCCTAACAAAATTGAAAGCCAGGCCCGCATGAATTACTCTTATCCTTTGAATTCTATATGTCATTTTTCAAAAACAATGTTTTGGAGATGACTTCCAATGACGTATTGGGTGCTAGCGCCCCCACCCCCAGAATCCTGCTGCCCTGGTCCGTCCAGTGTAAAGCATCCGTGAGTTTTCCTGCTCAGGATGAGAAGATGAATTTGGGACCATATGAAGATCTGGTGTTCTCGCAAAGGCCTCATTGTATGTAGACCCCGTTGAACTCCAGGATCCACTGAGGGAGACCTCAAGCCTGCAAAACTATCTTCAGATCAAACCGGTTTCCAACTAGTCATGCTATGTGCCCAATTTTTGTGTTGTTTATTTCTAACCAATTCTCAGGGCGAGGCTTTGGCTAGACCAAGAGGAAGTTGGCTCAGCTTTAAGTTTCAACCAGCTACTGAACCACCTCCTCCTGTGCTGCCAGTCGGAGAAATCACTCTCTCGGTTCTCTTTTGCAGACTTTTGCTCTAATGGAACTCACATTTTGTAGCCATTTCCTTCCTAGCATTGTATTTTACAATCCTGTGGTCCCATAAACCTGGCATGGTGGTCCAAAACAAGACCCTGGAAACTTCTGCTCCATAACCCCTTCTGAGTTATTGAGAAGGTCACAGGAGCCCCTTCCATGGGATGCAGAACACAATGATCCTGGGTGCAGCATGCTGTCCCTCCCCTGACTTCTGTTGAAGCCATTACGTCATTGCCATCACTTGGAGGTGATCACCTTTCATGGTCAGGCGTCTGTGAGTTTTGCCTGACGCTGAGACTGATTGATAGAGATTCCGGGATGCTGTGACATGTGTGTTTATTTTGTCATCTTTCCCCCTCTGCACCATGTGATAGAGGGCAATAGATTCTGTCCTCCCTGCTTTTATTACATTCTGATAAGCCGACCACAGACCCTAAGATAAATCTTACATTCAATCTCTTTCTCCAGGTCTCTCTCTCTGTCTCTGTATCTCTCCCACCCAAGTGTGTGTGTGTGTGTGTGTGTGTGGTATATGGGTGTGTGTGCATGTATGATGTGTGTGTTTGTGTGGTATGTGTATGTATGATGGATATGTGGTGTGGTGTGTGCACGTAGTAGTGTACTCTGCGTGGGATGTGGCGTGTGGGATGTGTGTATATAGTGTGGGGGGGGTATGTGTGTGGCATGATGTCTGTATGTCGGTGTCTGGTGTGTCTTTTATTCATGACTTTCTATTCCTTAGACATCTATGAAATTTCCTCCAAGTGAGGTGAAATCAGAGAACAGAATAAAATTGCCTACCTTTGTGCCCTTGAACTTTGCCCTCGATTCCTTTATAGGCCGTGCTTGGCATTCAAATAAACTGGTTTGCTTCAACTATTTCTTTGGGTTGAGTATTTTCCTAGGAAGGTCCTTGCATCCTTATTAAAACCATATGTCTTACATGTATTGAGATAACCGTCTGCAGTAGTCACCTCACTTTCCAGTTCTCTACCACACTTCCGCGCTCTCACTATGGAAATGGAAAACCTGCTGTGTTAGACACAACATTGTAATCTCTTTGCTTTGCCTTTATGGTCGATTTTATTCATAGTGCTATTGTTTGAGTTCAGTTTCTTTGTACTAGATAGAAAACAGCTGTTCATAGACAAAGGAGAAAAAAATCAATTGGCAGACTATCCCAGATTATACTTTTTTATTCCGTCATGCCACAGCTGCTTACTGAGCATGACCCCATGCTAGGGGCAAAGCGGGAAGAAGACATCAAACAGGCTTGCTCCCTATCCTCAAAGAATATACCCTCTAGTAAAAGTTGAGGTTGGGTGGGGGGAGCAGAAGTTGTGACACTGTAAGACCATACATATAAGGTTGAAATGTAGAGCTGGTACATGATAGGTGTGTACGCAGGATGGGATGGGTGTTGCAGACACAAGGGCATCCCACTCCACGTGCCATTCTCATCAGATAGGAAGAAATAGGTGAGATTTGGATGTGCTGAAATGAGAATTAGAATTGCTGGTTCCCTGGATAGAGTCTGAGCCGGGGTGTTAAAGTGGGGAAGTGAGCCGTGATTCTAGAAAAGAAAATTGAGTTTACTACAACAGGACATTCAAAAAAGAGAAAAGTCTAAAATGAGACCATAGCAGGGCAAAGGACCTTGAATTCCTTAGTGAGCAACGTGCACTTTATACGGTAGTATAAATATAATTCAGATCACTAAGCATTTCTATCACGGACACAGCATCATCAGATTTAGACAGAATTGACACAAATCTGAAGGAGAAGGAGGAGAGCTGTTGGTGAGGAAGTTGGTTTAGATGCTCTTGTAGTCAAGAAGTGACTGAAGCCTTGGTAGAGAGGAATTTCTGCACACGGGGCACTGCCAAGAGAGGGCACGAGACTTAGGGCCTCCGTGCCAGAGGAATGGGTGGCTCTCTTCATAGCACACCTGTTTTGGTGAGCATCCAAAAATTGCCTGGTGCCAGTTCGGGTTGGTAGTGCAGGATAAAAGATGTCCCCACAGTTGCTCAGTGCATACTACACACTGCAGGAGTAAGGCTCTCTGCCATATGGCCACTCTTACCCACAGCTTCAAGTCCAACACTGACCCTAATCAATATGTGTGTGCTCTTTATCACAACACAGCCATGAGAA
>LOJH01040284.1:0-14650 GCA_001685095.1 Ellobius talpinus | reverse complement strand
AAAAACAGGTTTCAGGAAGTCTGGGTGCTCTTCCCACCGCTCAGTACCTGCGCTTCCGGTGCCGGGAGATGTGCTTTACCGGCTCACTTTATAACCAGGATGCCTGTAACTTTGCTCCCCGTACCTCCTAGTACATCAACACGACACGATTCATATTCTGTTTGTACAAAGTCCCCAAACAGTCATTGAGACATCTCTGATTGAAACTTTCTGCGTGCGCAAAAGTTACTTCAGGTTTCCAGCTGATCTTTTTACAACGATATATAATTTAAAATTCTGCATTTTTTAATTTTTTGTATGTGTGGATGCACACATGCCATGGTGTGCCAGTGAAGGCCGGAGGACACTTTGAAGGAGTCTTTCCTTCCACTCTGGGGGGGGTCAGGGGGTCAGCCATCTGTCAGGCCTGCAGGATGCAGTTTTCAGGTGTGTTTAATGGAGCCGAGATCAACCCAGTGTTCTTTAGATTGCTGGGCCTCGCATTGATTAAGAACTTCTGTGAATATAGAGTTCTGCCTCCAGCATTAGAAGTGGTAATCCAAGAGGTTTGATGTCCATCTAGAAATTTGCGAATTAGAAGCTTTGCTGTTAAAATACTGCTCAGGTGGAGAAGGACCCCGCCCCCACCCCCCAGCTGCTAGTAAGTACTGGTGTCTGTGGTGACTCCCCCAGAATAGTCTTCGTGCAAGCCTCCTGTCTCTCCCAACTGTTGTTTTGTGGGTTGGTTTTGTTTTGTTTGGTAAGGCTTTTGAAATTTTGGTATACTCTTGTGACTGGCAGTGCTGTTAGTTGTCGTTGTCATTAAATTTTACCACGAGAAAAATTAGGGTGCCCTAAAATGTAAAGACGAAATTTGTCAACTGTAGTATGGGTGTCGACATTTATTTTTTGTAGAGTTTATTAGTGGTGTGGCTGTTACCAGTTTATAAACTGGGACTCTTTTTGAAGTTTTTTACCTTTACCTGCCTGAAATCAACTCACTGAAAATAATTCTTCTGTAGAGCTTGTTTCCCCCTTCCCACTTAGCTTTATAGAAAGAAATATTCTTATCTGTGTGGTCTTCAGGGCTTACAGGCAGGCACCGCACCTTTCTGGACTAAGCAGTCGCTTCTTAATTACTGTATTTCTTGGAAATTTGCTCCACCTTATGGTTTTTACTGCATTTGAAATGGTTGTGGAATGGTTGTAAAATGGTTGGGATATTTGGAGACGGCTTAATGGGGTAGCTATGTACCTACTCTGCTCTGCCCTCTAAAACTTGTAAAAAAAAAAAAAGAGTTGTGTACGGTAAAGTATATATTTACACAGTAACATACGAGTTAGTTTCTAATTGACTGGGGTTCAGATCATTTCAGTATGAATAAAGGGGGAAAATAGATGGTGTAATAGTAGGCAAGGTAAGTTCTATATCTTGGGGTTGACTTTTATTGGTGATTGTAGGTGGGAAAAATCTTTAAGTGGTTTTATTGTTAAGTATTTTGTGCACTTTACCATACCTTTTGGTGACTGTGCTAGTTCATTCAGAGGTTATTCTTAAGGCATCCTTCTCTCATCTTCAAATATCAAACTGAGCAATTGTGAGGGTAAGAGATGTGTGCGTTAAATATAAGTTTACTTTGGAAGTTACCAATCCTGGCTAGTCTTATGTCATCTTGACACAAGCTAGAGTCATTTGAAAGTGGGGAACCTCAACTGAGAAAATGCCTCCTAAGATCCAGTTGTAAGGAGTTTTCTTAATTAGTGATTGATGGGGGAGAGCTCTGCCCATTGTGGGTATGGCCCTCCCTGGGCTAGTGGTTCTGGGTTCCACTAAGAAAGGCTGAACAAGACATGGGGAGCAAGCTAGTAAACAGCACCCCTCCATGGCCATGACTTTTTCATTAGCCCCTGCCTTCAGGTTCCTGTCCTCACTTCCTTCAATGATGAGAGCCAAATAAGCCTTTTCCTCCCCCAGATAACTTGGGTTATGGTGTTCCCTCACAGCAGTACCCTAAGATAGCACCTTTAGTGCTGTAAGAGAATAGTCTTAACAGTTTTAAAAGTTTAATGTGAGAGGTTCAGCAATTTGCTATGTGAAATGCTAACCAAAAGTAGCACAGGAAAAGGTGCATGGGATGAATTCCTGAAGTGACCACGTGCGAGGTTCCAGGGTCTTCTAAAGAAGCCACTCTCAGTTGTTCCAGAACCTGGTTGTATCAGCAAGTAGAAACCGTTGCCCACCAGGTTGCTTGGCATGTACCAAAAGTTCAAACCTTCAGAAGAAAGGATGTCAGCTGTGTTGGTTGCATATTTAGGTATTTTATCTAATGGTAGTAAAAAACTCCCCAGAAATATCCAGTTCCCAGTATCAGCCACAAGCTGGCTTTTCAAACAGAAGTGATAGCCTTCTTCCTTCACTGTCTACACAAGAGTTCTTTACTGAGTCCATCTTCACATTTATACTTCTATATCTCTTCAGAATTCCAGCTATGGCAGGTTTGTTTGTTTGTTTGTTTTATCTCACCAAAGCTTCAATTACTTGGGTTAATATTGAAGCAGTTTGATTTGAATTAAAATGAGTATCAAAAGTATTTTCTGAAAGTTTATCTCATTGAGCTCATATTCTAAAATTAAGTTTACCGATTGTCCTTAGCTTCCACTCTGCGTTGGTAGGATAAGTATGCCATAGTTTGCCACCATGCTCTTCTGCTTCTTAAAAGAACTGAGCTTCTTGGTGTTACAAAATTTAGATGCTAAAATAAAAATCAGACTGTTAGAGTTTCAGACGTGTTCAGTTTCTACTTTTTAATTTGTCTGCTTTACATCTGGATTGCATTTTTAAAGCTCTTTTAAAAATTAGTTGCTGCAGATCATTCTAGAACTTCCAAGACCAGAATACTCATTCACTCTGCAGAGTTGCTACATGCTCCAGAGATGATGAGAGGGAAAGACGCTTCTTGCATCCTGGTAACTCAACACAATAGGAAGTGATAGCATTTTAAGTTACAAGCCTTGAGGAACACTTGGTATTTTATAAGCACTATGATTTTCAGCCTTCTTTGGGAATAGGCAGTTTGTTAGGAATCAGAGAAACGGAACCTCTTCTGAGGATCAGAAAGACAAAAAGAAAAGCTGTACAGGGATGAACATTTCTAATCCAGATCTGATATGCCCCAAACTTCTAAGAACCAACATGATGCTGTAAGTGAAAACAATTTCCTGACCTCAAGTTGGAGGTACATGAAGTAGGCATAGAATTACCCCCAGGCTGTGCATATAAACTGTATATGAAGGATAAATGCATTTGGCTATGGTTTTGATTTTAAATTGGCCCTCTTCCCCCAGCCTTTGTGCTCAAAGCTTGGTTGCTAGCCTCTGTCTTGTCACTTCTGAGTAGACTCTTCAGGGCTTGGTAGAAAGAAGTTAGTTCATGAAGGGTGCCCTTGATATTGGTACTCTAGCCTCTTTCCATTTTGCTTCCCCACTACCATGAGGTAACACATCCTCTTGGCTGTGATGTTGAGACTCTCCACAAGCCCCAGACAACAAAGCCATCCAGTGGACGAAAGCCCTTGAAACTTAACCAAAATCAGTCCTTCCTCCTTTAGTTGATTATCTCAAATACACAATTTCAGGCATAGACCACATGTCTCGTTATATAGTTGCAGGCACTCCAACATCAAACATACTTTTGCAAATGATATTTGCAAATTTTATATTCTGTGAATATTTGTATAGTTTGAATTAATGGTTCTTATACCTACATGAAAGGGACCTATATAAGTAATAAGAGTTGTTGGGGATGCTTGGGAGTGTTGATCCTCTTGCTACCCAGATGTGTGCCACAGACCAGCAGTGTTGTCACCATGGGTATCTGGTCCATTTGATACCTCATGTCTTTGTTGACGTTAAATTGGAGAAGTGCTGTTAGAGATTAATGGTGGTGGTGATTGATGTTTCAGTTAAAAAATTTAATCTTTTTGAAGACCTGTCATGTACCTGTTTTTAACCTTCATTTTTAAAACTTTTAAATTTTCTAATGGGCAAAGGGAAACCTGATAGTGATATTTCTCAAGAATAATCTCACTTGAAAGTGGAGTTTCCAGTGTTTAGAGTCTCACTCCAGGCACCAGGTGACGTCACTGCCAAGGGCACATTGGCTTCTACTTGGGAAGGTTTAATATGGTATCACGTTGAGCAGCACCTGACAGCAGACATCTGTTCCTGATTCTCTATCAAATGTTTGTAATAGAGAGGGCCTCTAATTAAATTCAGGACATGGTGCTGATTCCAGCCAAATTCAAGATTTTTGGTTTCACTGTTTCCATGGCCATAGGCTAAACCTTTGAGTAAGAACTGCTGAGAGAGTTGAATGGTTTAATTTAGGATAATTAAGTCTCCTAATTAATAATGATTTCCAGGACTTAGTGCTTGTATACATAGAAAATTGTGTTTTCCTTAAATGAGTGTGTATAAATTGAGTGGTGTTTAAGGCTGAATCATCGGAAGAAGTGACATTGGCTTAAGGCAGTCTCATCTGAAGGAAGTACTGACTAATGACTTCTCAAAGAGGCAAAGTGGTTGCTGTCGCATGGTGTGTGTGTGTGTGTACTCCTGTATTCCTAACCATGTCTTTTGTTCTTTTGGCAGGTTTGCATTCCCTCCCTCTTTGTGAACAATGTCAGAGAAAGCACAGGCTACAGGGAATGGGCCAGAAGAAGATGGGCCTGTTCCCTGTAAGCAGGCGAAGGTAGCTGAGTCTGACAAGCTGTCCACATTAAATTTCGACAGCCCCACTGCTCTTTTTGAAAGTTTAATCTCACCCATCAAGGTAGAGACTTTTTTCAAGGAATTCTGGGAACAAAAGCCCCTTCTCATTCAGAGGGATAACCCTTCACTGGCCACCTATTACCAGTCTCTGTTCAGATTCTCAGATCTAAAAAGGCTCTGCCTTCAAGTGTTGTATTATGGAAAAGATGTGAATGTCTGCCGGTGCATCAATGGGAAGAAGAAGGTTTTAAATAAGAGTGGCAAAGTACACTTCCTTCAGCTGAGAAAAGATTTTGATCAGAAGAGGGCAACAATTCAGTTTCATCAACCACAGAGATTTAAGGTAATGGATCTCCCATAGCAAAGTTCTCATACATGTGAAAATGGTAGCATTTGGCCACACATCAGCTTAAGACTGAATGTATGATTTGAAGATGAAGATCATTTTGAGAATGCATAACATCTATTTGGTCTTTAAATACATTTGAACTTAGGAGGACATCTACCTTTTTGATGAAATTGTGTATGTAATGTGCTCACTTATACATGCTGTGTGCAGGGAGGACAGAAAAATGTTGGGTATCTTCCTAGATTGCTTCCACCTTATATATTTGAGATCAGGGTTTCCCACCGATTCTGGAGCTAACTAACCATTTGTTTGGGTGGGACAGTCAGTGAGCTTGGGGGCTCAACTGTCTCTGCTCCCTGTCTCCAGTATTAATAATACAAAAGTTCTTTGCTACATCAGCTTTTACGTGGATACTAAGTAGCTGAACTCGGGTTCTTCTGCTTGTAAAACAGATGTTCTTACTCACTGAGCCATCTCCCCAGTCTCTGACTAGATATTTTGAATCTCCAGCAATGATAGGTAGATATTTTAGGTATCATAGAGCTGCAAAAACCAGACTCCAAAATTTGTAGCTTTATTAAAGTAACATTGCACCTCTAGGATGTGTTTAATACACTGATAAATTTTTGCATATTGTAGGAGGGATTTCTGTGTTCTGCCCTATTGCTGTATTTTAAGGCACATGGGAGCATCAAGGTGAAAACTGAGGTTATTTCCCTTTATTGCCTACATCTTTCCAAGTGGAGGCTTCAGAGTTGAGGGCTGTGACGGGATGATTTACCATTTGGGTAGCCAAGAAAGTAAGTGAGGATAGCATCCTTTAGTAAATATAGTCACTGAGCTTGTAACTGCAATCTTGACAAACATGGTTTGATTCTACATCTTTTAATAATAGGCACAGTTTGAAGGTACAAAAATCAGAGAGCCAAGATAAATGGGAAAGAGCAGAACTGGTAGCATTTTGGGTAACCTTTAATAAAAGAGATATATTCATCAATTATGTACCAGTGCTTTTTTCCGCCACTTAGTGGTAACGGATGTTTATGGAGCCACAAATTTACTATACATTCCTAAAAGATTTTTTGGGACACTAGAGAGCAAGAGCCGAGGCCTGGCTTCTTAGTGGTGCCAGATACCAAGTAATTAGAGAGCCAGGTCCTCTATCCAAAATAAATTAGGCTCTCTGGGAGCTCTGTTAACTCTTCGGAGCTATTTGGAGGCCATTAAATTACTTTTTTGTGTGTTAAGAACCTCTCAGATTTGTAAATAAGGAGATCTGGTGGTCTTCATCTCTAAAAGCTTTTTTTCATGCTGACCTAGTTCTTCCCCACCTGCTATTAACACTAGATTCGTTTCAGTTAAGTGATAGAACTCCAGCTATGTTCACTGGTGTACGCGACAAACCAAATGTTTATAATATAGCATCTATATGTCAGTCACTGTTCGTTCATATGTATGAAGCTTAGTCTCTTTAATATATGTTTAGAGTAAGTGACTTGCCTTTTCCAAATTGTCTCGAAGGTATAGATTCTGGAACTGGGCTGCCCAGATTGGTATCTTGGCTGAGGTTAATGGTTGTGTGCTTTTCTGCTTTGCTTTCCTTATTTGTAAACTGGTGTTAATGATTTCCTACTCTGTGAGACAGAATTGTTATAAAGGGTATTAAATTAGCAGGGGTTAAGAACTTAGAAGTAGGATATGCTGTTATCTACAAGGCCCACTTGCTGACTTCTTACCTGTATTAGGTAACTCAGATCTCTCAATTCTGGCTTATATGGCTCCTCAGTCTGCCTTACAGCTGATGAGTGACTAGAGGAAGTTTAGCTCAGCTTGTTCTCATTCCTGTCTGTACCCCTTCCCAGATTGTCATTTCTGCTCCCCTTGCTTTAACTATTTTTCAGGAGTCCCAAATGTAAATTCTTGTACTTATTTTCTGTTAGAACCTCAGACTGGCTTCAAAACATCACCATTGGAAATCATAACTAGAACATTTGCTTTTTTGTTTTCTGTTCACACTCATTTTCTTTTTTCTTTGTCAAAGAATGAGTTTTGGAGGATCCAGGAAAAGCTGGAATGTTACTTTGGCTCCTTGGTCGGCTCGAATGTATACATGACTCCAGCAGGATCTCAGGGCCTCCCTCCCCATTATGATGATGTTGAGGTAAGAGAGGAATCGTAGTGCCAAGGCTGGAAAGCAGGAGATGCTGAGAGCCAGGCTTGGTCGGTTGTCAGGGTTGACGTTATTACTCTGGAGGGCTGGTAGACCAGGTCTGTGACTGTTCTTCTCTGACCTCTTTGGAGATCTTGACCTCATCTCAACTTGGGATGTTGAGCTAAAGCGTATCCCCCAGACTGGTTTCCTGCTCATCCTCAAAGCAGGGGCCTGGCTGCAGCTTTGCTGATACAAAGACTAAAAACCACAGTCTTTAGAAACAGGATTTTTTGGAAATTCTCTATAGAAACAAACAAAAAATGACTTTTATGAAAAATTACAAAGTAAAGTAAGGTGAGATCACAGTCCTTACATTTGCTTTTACTTTGTCCACTTTCAGTGACTGCCAGCAATATGTGTATTTTTTCCACTCGTAAAAATCTTGGTGCAGTTTGAATGAAGGTCCTGGTTCTACTTAAGCCCTGGCATGTTGACAAGTGTTGATTTCATTCTTATGTGACTTCGAAAAAGGTTAACTCATTGACTTGGTTATTTTGTAGTTTTATTTCTGTACTTATACAAGGTGTGAACACAGATATTAACAAAAATATCCCTTTATTCCTCTGAGAGATATTTGCTATAAACATATTGTCCAAAAGTTTCTTTTTAATAATTCTTAGGAGAATATTAAGATAGTTTTAGCCAAATGAAGAATAAAAAATTATTGTGTTTTCATATCTACCAAGGCTCTTTGTAATTTTTAAGCTTTGGGTTGTTCTCTTATGTCAGATTTTTCTATCAGAGGTTATGGCTTTCCACTGCCTAGCTGATAGAAGAGTCAAAAGCTAGTCGAATATAAAGAGCTCAGCGGTGTCTGGCAAAGTGAGAAGAATGAGTGCAGCCCCACGGTTCCTGATTACTAGAGGTGGCAACATAGGTTTGTGTAAGGGGTGGGCATTGCTGATGTTTGAAGGTTCTAGAAGCTCCTTGCCTACAGGTTGTCAGGAAGCTTTCTCATGCTCTCAGATGTATGGCTTTCTGTAGGTTTTTATCCTGCAGCTGGAGGGAGAGAAACACTGGCGTCTCTATTCCCCAACTGTGCCCCTGGCACGTGAGTACAGTGTGGAGCCTGAGGCCCAGATTGGCACACCAACGCACGACTTCATATTGAAGGTATGAGTGGGGCATATGCACATCTCTTGAGCTGGTTATTTCTTTTACTATGACAAGTTCAGGCAGTTTCCAAATAGTGAAAAGATCCCTGTGGGAATGTATCCTGAGGATTCCAGGGATGGGTAGTTCTCACTGTCGCCTACCAGAACAGGGGGCTTCTGTAAGGTCTAAGAAAAGTGAATTAAGGTAGCCTTCTATTCATCTTGCAGAATTATCCTATCTCCATATATGATTGAACTCAACAGAAATAAGTTGAATTGAATCACCAACTTCTCTAAAATAAATGTGGAAGATTTGACCTTGGCTTGTTTCTCCACATTGAAGTCAGTGTTAGCATGTAAGCAGAGCACAGCCAAGGTGCTCTTCCTTTAATGGCAGAAATTCCAGTACCACCTGTTTTCTTCCTGATAGTGTAGCCCTTCCCCTCCCCAGCATAGGGCAGCTAGGTGAGTAGTAGCTAGGAAAGTGCTCATGAGTTCCTTCTCTAGGGAGTCAAGTAGCTTGACCATGTATTGCTTCCTCGGTATCTTGCTCAGTTAGTTTGGATGGGAACATGGCCAGGCTCAGGCGGGAGAGGGTCCTGAGAAAAGGATGTAAACATACAGAAATACTTCATAAATGCACTTCGCTTCCTGCCCTTTATTAGGAAACATTTTCATTAGTAGCAATATAGAATGATTGACGTAGACCACTACAGAGATTCTTACTTTGTGTGTAGATAGTGTTCCCATATTTCTTGCATCTTGGGGTATAACTAGTGCCTAATTCTTATCTGTACATACATCTCTTTCCTGATTTTAAGATTTGCCTGCTAAAAGCTAGGAGGAAACGGTATCTTCATTTTGATTGGGTGCTTATATTATAGGAAATATGAATAAATAATGATGTTTTTATGTGCACTTTGACCAAAATGCTGGCATGCTAAATAGCTTACTAGAGCACGATCATACCCATTCAAAATGCATTGTCCTGCTCACATTCTACTCTGTTGTGGGGCCTGTTAACCAAAGATTGCACAGTAAGTCGGATGGACTCTGTATTAGTTTCTTTTGTAATGTGGGATAAAACACAATGACCAAGGTAACTTATAAAACAAATCACTTAATTGGACTTATGATTTCAGAGGGTTAGAGTCCATAATGGAGGAGTGAAGTAATGATGGTAGGAACAGCTGAGGGCTCACATCTCATACTGCAAACAGGCAGGGAGTCTTTTAAAGCTTCAAGCCTGCCTTCAGTGGCACACCTCCAACAGGACCACGCCTCTTAATCTTTCCCAAGCAACCACCAACTGGGAACCCCATATTTAAACATGAACCTGTGAGGACCATTCTTTTCAAACCACCACACTCTGAGGCAGAAGTAGGGGAGCTGCAATGAAAATTCCAAAGCCCTTATCCACCTTCCCACTATTCTAGTTAGCCTGTGCAGTGGGTCTCAGGATGCAGAAGCCCTTCTCCTTTAAGCTTGGTGGTGTGGCATGGATATGAATTAAGCTGATGTCGCTTAACTGCAGTTCCTTTTAGCAAAAAATTATTTATCTAAATCAGGAGATCATAATATTTACCTTTCAAGCTGTGGGGATTGAAGTGTAACATTTTGGTACTTCCTTTACAATAAAATTTCTTGGGTGAGATGTCGATATGTCTGTAAGTCTCTTTATTATAGTGATTGTTGTATCAACATAGATTTAATTTATAATAGTCCCTAAAGTCAGAAAGAAGTCTTAAGATGGCCTCACTGGTACTAGCAGAACTTCATTCCTTCTGGGGAGAATCTGCATCCTTCTCTTTCCCAAAAGGACTGAGGGCAGCATTCAGATTCTTGTAGAATGAATGAAGCATATTTGTGAAGGCCTCAGGGTAATATATAATTGATAAACAGTGGGTATAATTTAAAAAAATGTTTATTTACTTGAAGTACTGCCATTTTGACATCATTTAGAGTAAACCAGCAGCCAAGCAAGCTCTTATCACACAGAGAGATACATACACACACATATATGTACACTTCATAATTTATACATAGCACACAAAAGGTCATATATGCACATATATGTACATTTCATACATACATGCACACATGTTATACTTCATGTATACACATATGCTAATTTATGCACACATACACAGAGACATGTGTATTTTCTCTTGTTTTGAAGAAAATCTTTTAAATTCCCTTTAAGCTGATGTGTTTGAGCACTGTTTCCTAGGCTCCTGAGTTTTCAACAGATCTTGACTGCTTTACACTTTGAAAGAGGAGTTGAGCAGCTCAAGATTCCTTTTCTTCTTAGTTACTAGACAAATGTATCTCAGGGCGGAAGAACAGAGTATTTCTGTCATTGGTTTAGAAGAGAGAAAAGGATAGATTAGAAATAGCTTACCTCTCCATGAAAACTACTCATTTTTAATTTCATCCAGATTTTAAGTTTAGAAAGAGATAGCATAGTTTCTTCAATCTAGATCATCTATCTGTCTATATATTGATCTACATTCTATACTTCATTCTTTTCTGGGGTAGGCTCTGAGAAGTTCATGGTAGGTACAGTAAAGATACTGTTAGGAAGATCTAAGGAAAATTCTCAAGAGATGAAGACTGGCAGTGACTGTAATAAAACCATACCCCCATTGCTACCCCAGTGCTTGGAAACAGCATTTCCTTAATCCTCTGAATAATGCAGTAGGCTATGGGGCTGTTGTCCCATTTTAGTGATAGAGAAACTAAGGTGAAGGGCAGATAAGCAAGTTGCACTGGTTCTATGACTGAAAGAGGAGTAACCGCCCCAGAAACAGGGTGTTACCTCTTTTACATCTCAATCCTATACAGCTGGTGTCTCCTTGAAAATAAACACAGTGATGGGCTCATAGATACCATATGAACCCCCGCACAGAGACTGTTCCTGGAACAGTGGTTTCTAGAATATAGAACTTAAAACATGTTTATCATCTTAAAGCAAAAAAGACTGATAATGTATTTAATTCTGATTTTTTTTTTTCCCCAAAGCCTGGTGATTTGTTGTACTTTCCCAGAGGGACCATTCATCAGGCAGAAACTCCGTCAGGCCTGACCCACTCTACTCATGTGACCATTAGCACCTACCAGAACAAGTAAGGCTTTGCTTACTGCTAACCTAGTATGTTAGGACAGTTTTGAGTTATCACTCACCACAGCCACATTCAGGATAGACCTGAGGCAGTTGTCCACTTCCCATTTGTTCTGTGCTGCCTCTTCTGCTGACATCCATATTTCTTTGACGTGTTTTCTTATGTGATTGGCCTGTCTAGATATCCTACTGTAAACCTCATATATCTCACTCTATGTAAGAAATACTGAAAAGTGTCAAAATAGATGATAGAGGGCACCATAGGAAAGCAAGGCAAAGAAAAACAGAAAACCTGTAGCCATAGCTATATCACAGAAGGTTATAAGGGACCCCTGGAGTTTAGAACAATATGTTTAGCTTAACTTGGCTATCACTCATGGGAAGACTTGACATTCATCTGAGTGAGTCTCAATAGATGACTAAATAGGCATGGGTCAGAAGGTCATGGAAGGTAGGAGAAGGCATTCCAGGATCAAAGAACATCAGGTTGCTCCTACTGAAGAGCAGTAACTTGTAAAACAAGTTAGTAAGTATAACTGTGCTTCCTCATGACTGCTCCCTGAAACTCACCCGATGTTCAGGAGATTTACTAGGGGAAGTAGCTGCATCCTGGCTGGCCTGGTTAGTGCCACTTGCACACAATTGGAAGGCCTAAATTTTGGTATCAGGTTTCCATTTTGGAACATACCTGACTAGGTAAAGAAGAGAAAATCTCAGAGGCCAGTCAAGATGAGGAGGGGGAATAGAAAGATGGCCCAGTGGATAAGAGTACTTACTATGCAAGCATGAGGACCTCAGTTTGGATGTCAGCATCCACGTAAAAGTAAAGGGGTTTGGGATGGTGTGCATATACCTATAACCCTAGTGCTATGGACAGCAGGGATAAGGGGATCACTGGGACTTGGCTACTAGCATGGCTCCAGGTTCTGCTAAGAGACCCTCTCTCAAAGAAATATGGCAGAGAGTGGTAGAACAGGACACCTGATATCCTTTTCTGGCCTCAGCATGCATGCACACACAGTCATGTGTGTATAATCGCACTCACTGACAAATATACTCGCATTTTCACACACATGGAAAAAGAAGAGTAGGGACAATGGAGGGAGTGAGTCATAGGAACCCTGAAAGTTCTAGGCCAAAGAGTGTGAACTTGGCAGTCACATAACTGGCCCTATAAATGTCTATCTTCTGGTGCCCCATCATTACAGTTACACAGTTAATCCCTCACTTGCTAATTTTGCTTGGTCAGAGCATTGGTGGCTTTGTGGTAGAATTATTGCCTTCTTACTCCTGCTTTCCTTTCATTGCTCTTGTCATTATCATATGTTTTTTTATTTTTCTTTTCCTTGTTTTTAAAGATTATTTTGTTTTCTGAATATTAATGTTTGGCTGGATGTGTGTTTGTACATATGTACTGCATATATGCCTAGCGTCCTTTTAGGCCACAGAAGGGGCTTAGATGCTTTGGAATTAGAGTTAGAGATAGCCATGAGCCACCATATGTTTGTGCTGGGAACCAAAGCTAAGTCCTCAAGTTCTTTTAACCACTCCAAGCCTTCTTTAGTGTGTGAGAGCAAGAACTTGGGGGAGGGGGAGCATGCAAAAGCTAGCTAGCTGTGTTCTCCTCCCACTGTGGGTTCTAGGGGGTCACAATCTGACATTCCTGGCAAGTGCCATTACTCACTGATCCATCTTGCCAGCCCTGTTGTTTTTCACTCTCTTCCTTTTCACCTTGTATATATAATGTTATCATCAATTTTGCCCATCTTTTGTTACCTTAAACCAATCATCTGGGGCTAGGGAAGAGTTTTCCAAGTTACAGGTTGTTGGTCTGGGCTGTGAGTGGGCAATGTGACTGATGTACCTAGTCTAGACCTGATTTGGATAGGAAATAAAGGAGTTAGGATGCAAAAATGTTCTGTTCTCTGAACCTGGGCTCCTACTGTTGTAAGGAAATGTACAGCTTCCTCTTAATGCCTTTCAAAGGGCCATCATTGAAATGGCAGGGGCCTGCTGTGTGAACTTCTGCAGACTGAATTAAGTAATACAAAGCAAATCCCTCAGGAGGTGTTATTATTCCTAATTTTTAGAAACTCCCAAGATCAATATTCTTACTCTGAGAAGAACACTGTTTGTCTGCCATCAAATTCCTATATGAGCTGTTGGCATGTGCTTTCCACCCAAAACCCTGCAAAGGGAGCATGCGTTTTCCTTGTTCACAGATCTGCTCTGTCCACCATATTCAGCAAGGGTTATGGAGACTGAAGCATTAAGTCATACATTAGTATGACCATCACATAGTGGAGGCTTTGGGGAAAGTATGTCGCGAGGCTATTGTACCCTCCTTTGCCACTCTTCTAGGATGGGAAGCATGAGAGTACCAGTTTTCCTCAGAAGCAAAGCTGTATGATTTTCATTTTGTATAGAGCCCTCAATTTGAAATCTGCTGGTGACACTGGAGAAATTTAAACAAGCTAAGAAGTGTTTAAAGAAAGTAACCCCACAGAGTGTTTTTCTTACTTAAACTGGTACATGGTTGGGAAAGAACCAATTCTAACTGCCAGAGGCAGAAGTGAGATAATTCTAACTACTTCAGGAGGCAAAGTTAATTGAACACTGATATTTATCTCTAGGTATTATTTTTGGCCACTGGCTTGCTCTCTCCTCCAGTAAAACCATTATTAGAAATCAATTTTGTTTTAAACTGTTGGTGGTGGTGGATATTTTACTGAGGATCAGCTTCCCTTTTATTAAGTAAAATGTGGCGTATCACTGTTCAAGTATGTTCCAAGGAGGGGCTGCTTGTTTGTCCCGGCCACGTGGCTAGCTTAGCCCCGAAATAACCACACAGAAACTGTATTAATTAAATCATTTCTTGGCCCATTAGCTCTAGTTTTTTATTGGATAATTCTTACGTCTTAGTTTAACCCATTTTTATCAATCTGTGTATCGCCACATGGCAGTGGCTTCCCAGGTGAAATTCCCAGTGTTTGTCTCTGTTGGATCCATGGTGTATTTTCGATTCGCCCTTCTTTCTCCCAGCATTCACTTCTGTCTTCCCTGCTTACCTAAATTCTGCCCTATCAACAGGCCCAAAGCAGTTTCTTTATTAACCAATGAAAGCA
>LOJH01040283.1:0-14650 GCA_001685095.1 Ellobius talpinus | reverse complement strand
CTTTGAAAGAGCAGGCAATGCTCTTAACCACTGAGCCATCTCTCCAGCCCCAGCAGTGAAAATCTTAATTGAGTCTTAAAGAACAAGCATTCTTTGGTGAGAACTATCCGAGATGTGAGAAGACTCTGTCCTTTCACAGCTTTGCCTACAGAATGAGATTGGCTTTCTGTAAAATATAAATGTTCATATTGCACCATTTACTTTGCCTGCAGCATCCTTTCTCCTGATGTACAGTCTTCTTGATCTTCTATGCTTTCTTTTCATCTGACAATAATAGCTCATGGGTGCTTGTCCATCTTGACTATTCTTGGTTCCTGTAGTACATTCTTCGAGTCATCCCTTATAATTCCTTATAGCCTGAATAATATTTTATAAGCATCATTTTAACTACACAACTTTATCTCTATTCTCATTTTTCCCAAATCCTCCAAAGACAATGGGTTGGGTAACATATATCCACACTTTGATAAAATTTCATGTGTGTATTGTATGTGTGTGTGTGTGTGTGTGTTTGACCCTCCTCCATCACACTGGCATGGCTTATCTGATTAAAATGGAATACTATTCAAATTAAGCTTTTACTGTAAATGCAAACTGGAACTACCTGGGATAAATAGTAATGGATGGCATGTGTGTGTTAACTCATTCAAACTCACTGAATCCTTTGTCCCTCGTGTGATTTCTCTTGAATATATTGCTTATAAAAGAAGGATAAAGGTTAAATGTGGTCAGAAAATATGCAATATGTATAAGCTGTGGACATTTTATGAAGAGACATAAGATCTCTTTCTCTTCATCATGGAAGGGCACATCAACACAGCAATTCTCAATAAGAAAGGAAAAGCAAAAGTTCATTTAGGAAATAATTAAACATGGACCTCCAAACTTTAGAACTCATGTGACCTATGTACTTCCATTGTTTAAAACATCTAGGCTATGATATCTTCCTATATAATAGCTTAAACAGAAAACTGAATCTTCTTGTTTATAACTTTAAAGATGTTGCCACGACATCACTGAAACACTAAATCGTTGTTTGGTTGTAAGATACATAGGGAAATCAAACAATTTGGGAGGATCATCTCATGCTGATTTTTTTATAGAAAGTTGTCCTAATGATACTATTTCTAGTACCATTGTGATGGAACAGACTTATCTTAGCCAGTGAAAAAAGAGATAACATTTGAAGGGAATAGACCAAAATGTGGTGGAATGGTATGATGCTGACCTATCAGAAAAGAATGAACTCAGAGAAAGTTTATATTTAGGAAAATGTAACTTCATTTAAAACTGCCTTCAGATACCACTGGATGAATAGGCTGAGTCAGGGGGACTTTGGGGACCAGTAGAAATTAAAACTAGCCTCGTGAGTAATCAAAGGAACTGAACTAGGTAGATTGAGGTTCTTACAGAGGCTCTCAAAGGAGTAGGGAGTTGCCACACCAAACAGAGTCTGCTATGATGTAGTTACATTTTATCAGCTAAATCATCCTTTTCTGCCCACAATTCCATATTTTTATTTCCAGCTATCTTAGGGTATATTCCCAGAGTTTTGCAAAGTAGCAGCTGTCTAGTTAAAGAAAACCAAGATTATACAACTATACTTGGGCATAAACAAGCGTTGAAGGGCTTTTACAAATTGGCAAAAAAATGATTGTGTAGAGAAGAAAGGTATATCTTGCAGGAGTTGAAGGAGGATGTTAATATGATCAAAACTCCTTGTATAAAAGTTTCAAAGAACTGACTAAAAGGAAAAGAAAATCACAGGGAAAAAACTTTATTATCACTCTTAGTCTCTGAGCTTTCTATGATTAAGAAAGTTCTGAGATGGAGAAGAGAGCTCAATACATATATTTCCTTTTGTTTTTAAGCTTCTTATAAAAATTTGCAATATTTATAATGTAGACAAAAAGGAGTCTGCATAATTTTTAAAATAACATATATAATAGCTTTTTGGATCTTGCCAATTATCACCAAAAGTGTTAGGAAGACTATCAAGAAAATGGATTCAAAAGGAGATTTTGAGAAAGATACAGATTTTAATATTTGTAACATATGAGTACAGCTAATATCCTACAATTTGTATATTTATAAAATTGTTACTGCTAATTATTTTATTTATTTCCTTTCCTCATTGAGTAATAAATTGAGCAGAGACAGTATCTGATTTTTCTGAATCCCTGTCCCTATATTTGAAATTCTGACTAATATTTGTAATTCATTGCATGAAAGGACCTAATTATCTATCCTTTTAACTTTCTCTTAAATTGGTTTTGGGTATTAATTGTTACTTTCTTTCCATTTTCTAGGTTAATGTAGTTATATGTCTTTTACAAAATGTGTACTTTTTAACATATACATACACATAAAATATACCAAAAACTCATCTGAAATCCTTTTCTGTGTCACCGAGTACACATATATGTTACCTAACCGTCAGTTGCCAACAATTCATCCATTCATGTACACTGTGTTGCTTCTGCCTTTTACCTGTTGGAGATAATGGTGCTATATGCAGGGCTCTAAACCACGGTTCCATCTTTCTTTCATTTTTGTATTTGTTGTACTAATAATTACTGTATTTAATTCTGAAGATTAAAATGTAATTATATCCCCAGTCTATGAACCTCCAGATTTGACTTTTGAGTGATGATAATGATGCTTCCCATTGCAGCTGTACCATTTTACCTACCTATGGCATTTTAGTTTCTAAAGGGCCTTTTCTATTTGATGCAGGTAAATATATAATGCTATATCTTAAAATATGTAACTTTCTAATCCTATTTACAGAATTTGTTGAAACTAACTGTTATTTTTCCAAGGAATACCCTTGGTATCCTTGCCAAAAATCATCTGGTCATAGCACTCAATAAAGCTACCTTTGTCTCAATCTAGACATCCTGGCCTCCAGAATTATGAACCAATTTGTAGTATTTGTAATTATCTGATATTTTGTGTTAGCAATATAAGCAGATTGATACATAACATATCTCCACCTGAGATATACAATTAAGTGAAAATATTTATTCTATTTTTCTCCAGGACAAGAAGAATGAGGTGAACTAGCCTGGGGTCAAGTCTTTTGAAGTAAGAAAAAGAAAGAAAGAAATCAGTAACAGAAAACAGAGAGGCCCTATGGGATGAATGAGCCTAATGTGTAGCCTGATGTGAGTGCAAAATTTTGCTTATATTCTTTTATTTTCTCTACTTCAAATTCTCCCTCTCCTTTCTATTTTACCTCTGAGATATCAAAGCTGAGTTAGGTCTTAGGCTGGCAATGTAGATCAATTTGACCCTAGAATTATCTTGCTCCTCATTGAGCACCTGATCCCTCAGCCCTTCTGCTTCATTTAAAACTCAAGTAAACACACGTTTTGATGAGTAAATGAAAGCACAATCTATCTGGTAGCTATTCATTGAAGGGAAAGTGATTGTTTAAACAGATATATTTGACTTTGCAGCAGTAATTTAAAGATATGCATGTAGTATGGAGTGCAGGTGGATTCTTTCAAAATCTGCTTGGTCGTCAGAGTTGCTGTTGTGTTTGTTATGCATCATCATCTACTGCCACCAACAGCCAGGCAGGAAGTATAGGTGGGGCAACCAAATCAGGAAAATTATAGGTAAAGGAAAGGCAGAGATGAAGTCATCTGCCGGATGCAGAGAAAGCAAGATGAGACTGCCTTACTAAGAAAGGGAACCAAGCCGCATGGCTAAACATAAATGAGAATTATGGATTAATTTTACAGTTTACAATTAATATAAACCTCTGTGTGTTTATTTGGGACTGAATGGCTGTGGGACCTGGTGGGACAGAAACTTCCATCTACAAAGTAGTTTTTAGGAATGAAAATTGTGCTGAAATACTTTCCACATTGAGTTGGGCCATAATGAGCAACCCTGTATATATCCCCCACACTGTCAGGCAAGCGCATATCTAGGATACTCTGTAGAGGATCATGGGGTAGAAGGGTAGGTGCATGTTGCATTATTTATTTGTTTGATAAGATGCTCTCAACTCACACTGCTGGTGTTCACTATTCACGCCACTGGAGCTAAATCTCACTCCTAAATCTCACCTACTCCTTGGAAACAAGACCTCGCAAATAAAAGAAAAATTCTATCTTTATTCATTAGACTAGTTACTTATGATGAACTGCATTCACGAGGATTCTACTCCTGCTTCTAAGATATCTTTCCTTTTACTAGATGTTTGTTAATGTGTCTTGTTCTTATCTAGTAGTGTTCTGGACTTATGCCTATATTTTATTACCTGTTGCAAGATTAATTACTATGTTTATAAAAGGCATTCAGATATCTATTAATTATCAAGAGGAAGGACCACACAATATTCTTGAGAAGTAGAGCTAGCCCCTGAAAAGAAAAGGAGAAATGACACCATGTGGCTGCCTCAGGGTTACTGAACTGTAAGGCGAAGAATTCTTGTTTCCATTACAAAGCTCATTGTTTTATTGAATTATTTTAAAAGTCTGGAATATGCATTACCTTGGATTTCTAAAATTTTCAATTAATTGAAAGAACAATCTTGAATATTTGGAAAAATGTGGAACTAAATATTATTACCTCCAAGAAATTAATACCATGTAATCCTCAGTCTGCTCATGCACAAAATAAGAAAAATATAGCCAATCTCATAACTGTGTTCTGGGGATTAGATATTTTTAATATGTGTAGTCATTATTAGCTTCTGTTCTCCCTTAACCTTTCAGTGGCTTTATGTTTCTCCTTTAAATCACCTGTTGCAAAGTGTCTAAAATTTATTAAGCCTTGGCTGAATTAATGCATTCAATCCTCACTATGTATAAGTTAATACTTTTAAATACTATGTGTAATTTCCCATCAGAAACTAAAACTCAAGATGAATAGGAAGATAGATGGTAATGGATTGTATTACATTGGCATCACTTGGAACAATCAGTAAGAAAAAGACACAAGAAAAATGGTTATGCCTGTAAACACTCATCACTAAAACATATATATCAACTCAAGTTTTGCATTGGAGAGAATGCTAGGGTGAAGTTATGACATTTCCCATTAAAACAACCACACCGCATGTCAAAAGATACAAGGCAAGCTTTAAAAAGCCACGATGACTTTGAAAGAAAAGACATGCAAGGGATAAAAGAAAGAAGGTGAGACTATTAACTATAGAAAATGTCAGATGTTATAACTAATATTTTCTGGGGGCCAGCATCATAGTTCACTGAGCAAAGGTGCTCACTGTCAGACCTAATGTTATGAAGTTGATCTCCAGGCATCACAGTACGAAAGGCAGAAATCAATTTCTGGTATTTGTATTTTGACCGTCACACATGCATAGTATTTGTGTGCATGCACACACACACACAGTGGTAGAGAGACAGAGACATTGAGAAAGAGGATAACCAAATATAGTTGAAAAACTTAAAAATTTGATTCTGCAGGTCCTATACTAATAGGTTTCTTATGAAACTAATTATTAAGTAGGGGATATTGGGCTTAAATAATTAAATGGATTTGAAGAATGGTGAGAAGTAGGTAGATTAACAGATACTAAGGAAATATGCAAAAGCTTTATGGAAATCCACTAGTTTGTAAACTAATTTCAAAATGCAGACAAAAAGGAGTTGAACTAGAATTACCTTACAGGACTTGACAATGTAGTTCCCAAAATACATGTGTTGTTAAATGAAGATTACAATACCAGATAGGGGATACCTCCCTATGAGTTATTGGCTACATGGGGACTTCAGAAATCTTTATTACAACACAGGCTTCTGTCCATGTTCCTGGTTACTCACCAAACTGAGCAATAAGACCCTATTCCTAGAGATACCACACACTTTCTGAAGACATAAAGACATAGATAAATCAGTCTCAGAGACTTTCCCCAACCATCTCACATAGTGGCAAAAGGTGCTACCAGACTTCTGGAGGAGAAAAGTCATCAATAGTATTACCCAGCAATGGACCTTGTGTAAGTATTATAACTCAGATGATATCCTGCAGTCAAGAGCCAAGTAATACCACAAAGTCAAAGCACACCATAAACCCCACACAACCGATTTATTGACAGGGGAAAACCTCTACTTGGTCAACAGCAACAGAGAACTGAGCAGAAAACAGAGTTTACATAAGGTTTCTTTGTGGTGGAGCTTTCCAGGATGGGGATAGGTGGGTTTTTAGGTCCAGAACTTAGACATTTTATTCTGTATGGTAGGGGCTAGGTCAGGCATTTGGGGTAATTAAAATGTTCTGTGTGTGGAACTTATTTGATTTCAGGTCCTCAGGTGAGGGGCTTGAGCTCTCAAGTGCTTTGCTGGTCTTGTATTCTGCATGCTATGCTACAGATTGCCAGGCACGATGGGATCACAGGTGCAGTAATGGCATGACTTTAATGGGCCCACTAGCCACATTTGGTTAGAAAGGAAGAGGAAATAGAAAGGATGTAAAAGTTGAAGGATCAAGAGGAGTGCTATAAAATGTTATCATTTTCTGGAGATGATATAACTATCAGACTCATAAATTAAAAAAAATCTATGATTGCTTGCATAAGACCTATACAAGATCAAGCCCCAAATTCCTGCACAGAAAAGGTTAAAGAGATCCAGTCTCCACCCACTACTGGGGAGCTATTGTAAGTGAATAGTTGCTGGGATGGGAGAAGGCTCATTCTTTTTGAGAGTTTTGTGTAGTACAATAAATAAAAACGCAGAGACCAAAATTGGGGTTCAACCTAAAGGTCAGAAAAATGAAAGAGCCAGCCACTGGCACTTATCTCAGTCTGAAATGGTGATCCTACTTCCAGGAATCTGATAATGAGACTGTGATTGAAGAGCTGTCTCCTCCCATTTTATATTCCTCTCTAGTACTGGGATTAAAGGTGTTCACCACCACCTCCTGGTTTCTATGGCAAACTAATATGGCTACTGGGATTAAAGGTGTGTGTCATGACTTCCTAGTCTGCAAGGCTAATCAGTATGGTTGTTTTACTCTGAACTTCAGGCAAGCTTTATGTATTAAAATACAAAGAAAATATCACTACAGTTGTGAGTTTCCCACACTCCAGTGGATGGTTTCACACTCATGCACATATGGACTGTAGTTGTGTCCTGAATGGCCTACATACAGCCTTGTGTGGTATGAAGAGGTTTTCTTGCCTAGTCTATGGATATTAAGGATGATATTAAGAAGGGCTGCAGCTGACTTGAACACTTATGAGTGGGTACAAGTCTGTCAAGACACCAGATACTGCTGCTCCCTTCAGGAATTCTGCTTCCTACACCTGGCAGAGTAGATTCTCTTGAACACCTACTCACTGTAGCTTGTGCTCAATGGTGATTTTTAATGATGACATTCTTCCCTCCCCATTCTCAGCCGGAGATAATATGTGAATGCATCCCAATCTAGACCAGTCACTGACACCAGAGAATTGATTCAAATCTTGGAACTTACTCCTTTGGTTGCAGCATGTTTAGGCTTAGGCCCTCTATCAGGTTCCTCTCATTTTCTGGCATCCTCAAGACCCTATTACTTCTTTGCTTTAATGGGTCACTCAGTATTTTTCCAAATAAAAACATGTGCATGTGTAATTTATATATTTGAGATATGTGTATGTTTATGTAATTTTCCATTTTATTTGGTTGGATCAGAACCAGAATCTATTGGATATAGCTAATAGCTTGATCTCTAGTTGATAAACCTGTCTAAGGGATTTGCATTTAATTTACAAACAGTTAACATTTAATGTTTGCTGAAAAGTCGTGGGGATAAAGATGTAATTCAGGTTACTCTGAAACAGCAAGATATTGAACTCAGAGTAGACAATAGAAGGTGCACTCTTATGAGGAACTAAGAGGATTAAAATCATAGAAGTGCATGAGATGTCATCTACCAAGTTTCCAAACTGCATAAGGAGGTGACTTATACACTAAAAGCATTGTATTGCAAGTGTTTGTAAAACAGACATTAATGAGCCATCCACTGTCATGTGTATGTAGCTAGTAATACACACAAGGTACTACAGCTGACCTCTGTCATACACAGTGGATGGCAAATTAATACTCTAAATCTGTAGTGATATTTTGCTTATGTTTAATCAAATAAAGCTTGCCTGATAATCAGAGGGCAGAGCTAAACCAGTAGATGCCAGGCAGTGGTAGCACATGCCTTTAATCCTGGGACTTGTGAGATAGAGGCAGAAGGATTTCTGTTAGTTCATGGCTACCCTGGGCTACACAAGACTGAATCTGTCTAAAAGAGAAACAGAACTCACACAAAGGTGATTCCCAGCACTTAGGATCACATACCTTTAATCTCAGGACTATGGAGGAGGAGGAGACAGGAGTGATACGGCTGGGTGGAGAAAGGGGACAGGAACTTAGGCAGCCTGAGGTTTGGTGGAGACAGTGGCAGTCTGAGGATTTCCCCTGCAGGCAGAGGACAAAGTCTGAGGAGACAGTCTGAGAACAGTATGGCCCCTACGATCTGAGTATTGGTAGAGGTAAAAGAACTCTCTAGTGGTGGCCACTCTGTTTCTCTTATCTTCACCATTAACCCTTACAGCTGACTCTGGGTTTTTATTATTAAGACCATCTAGAATTCATGTTACATAAATCTGTTCACAATTTCAGTAGGCAAGGGATTAAGTCTTGCACATAAACTAAAAGGAAAAGTCAAAGCTGATCTCATGATTCTGAAGGTAGGCGATACCATAGAAGACGTGGATATTTGAACATTTAAGAGGAATTATTTAGACATGTGTACATATTCTTCTCTAAAGATAATTGCCCTCCCAGTCTAACCTTCCAATGCATCCATATTCAGAAGTGGAGCTATTATGAGATGATCAGTTCATGAGGATAGATCCCTCCTCCATAGACTCTAACAATGGAAAGAGTCTCAGTATACTTCCCTCTTGTGAGCAAATGTCTGATGTTTGGAAAGAGCAAAGTCAGGTATTTTGTTGTAGTAATCAGAATGGGTGGTGATTATGGTGAAAAAATGGGACAATAGAGAAGAGAATTTTAGAATTATTTTCATAAAATGGAAAACTGTGGAAGAATGTGTACCCAAATAACAATTAAAAGAAAAAGTATGTTTATGGTAAATTGTGCTCTATACTTATATAAGGGAAATAAGAAGTGAGAGATGATGAAGGAAACAGGAAGCCAAAAACGAGATACAAAAGAGATAATGCCATGTACAGGGAGTTTCAGCCTCCCAAGCCTTATATGAGTCCTATTCTGCATAAAACATAAGAAACATGATAATGAATGGATTCCATTCTGCTAGATTCATTAGTGAGTCTTCTGGGTGACTTGTATTTGCAGTCATAAGAGTAAAGCTAACTTCAGGGAACTGCCTCTTCTGTGTTTCAGTGTAGGTTCTTTTATGTGCATGAGAGGTTGTTAGTGGAATCACATGGGGTACAGTGTAAAATAAAAACAGGAAGGAGGAATTTCCCACAAAAAATTTAACCAATACCAGAATAATAAGAAGTGCTTGGAGAATATAACACCAGTTATATATACTGTTTAATGTAGTCATACAAATTAACATGAACTGAGTTTATAATAGCAGAAGACATTCCACATGACCATTGAGTAATTCCATTACATCTTTGTCAACCGTCCTGGCATAATTATAATATTTTAAAATATTGTTAAAGTGTTTTATGAAAATATAAACAAACCATATATATAAACAATCTTTTAAAAGGATTTATTTTTCTTTTAACTGTGTGTATGTGCATGATTGTATATCCGGGAAAGTCAGAAGAGGTAGTAGAATCCTGTGAGGCTGGAGTTACAAGGTGTGAGTTCCCTGACCTGGCACTAAGAAGCAATTACTAGTCTTCTAGAAGACAGGGAAGTTGTCTTAACTGCTGAGCATTTCTCAAGACCTTATAGTCTTTATTACTTCTTTATTACTGGACTATTTCTAAACACAATAAACACTGAAATTTTAAGAAATATTTTGACAGAATTTCCAAGGTGTCAATATCTTTTCCCAGTCATTTTTATATAAAATAAGCTTCATTTCCCCAAATAACATATTGTTCTATTTATTTTAATCATAATAGCTCTTGACCCCAACTTAATTAGTTAAGATATCAATATAAAATCCTGTTATATTTAATGATAAAGTTATTTTCTATAAATTCATTAAATAAATACCTCAGTATAGATTCAAAAATAAAGTGAAATATAGGGATGGGCACATAAAGCCTCACTGTTGTGGCATAATGCTCTTATACACTCTAAAGATTGTCACTTATATTGGCTTAATAAAATACTGATTGGCCAGTAGTCAGATAGGAAGTATAAGCAGGGCAAACAGACTAGGAGAATTCTAGGAAAAGGAAAAACAGACAGTCAGTTGTCACCCAGACTTAGAGGAATCAAGATGAGAATGCCTTACTGAGAAAAGGTACCAAGCCACATGGCTAAACGTAGTTAAGAACTATGGGTTAATTTTAGTTATAAGAGCCAGTTAGTAATAAGCTTGAGCAATAGGCCAAATAGGCCAACCAGCTTATAATTAATATAATCCTCTTTGTGTTTATTTGGGACTGAATGGCTGTGGTACTGGGCGGGACAGAAACTTCTGTATACACTTCACTCTTTTCTGAACCTAGAGACTACTGTAACCACATGAGCTTCTGCAGGAAGTGCCTTTGCATCTCCCCTGACAGAGTATCATTCAAATTATCTCCTTCAATGGAAATATTACCAGATTGATTCCTATGTAACACACAGATCACCCTCAACCCATCCCATGATTTTCATCCTATTACCTATATGTGTCCATTATTTTCTCTGCCAAGTGTTAAAAATGAGAAGAGCAAGCATGGCATTACTAGCAAAACCTAGACATTTTTCTATCCTCGCCTAACATACCAGTTACACCAAATTATTTCCAGGGTTTTTCTTCTGAAGGAATCATTAGTGCTGGATGCTTGGACCCATCATAGTAAACATTTTTCCCCACAGAAAAATGAAAATATTAGCCAACACACCAACTTAAGTGTTCTTGTTTGTTTTATTTCTCCTTCTATTTTTAATGGTTATATCCCAATATTTTGGTGAGATCAAAAACATTCACAAACATCTGAAGTTCACATTTACAGTTAAGGTCAGGATTACATGAACAGAACAAGGAAGATAATGATGACAGGTGTTGGCATTTGGGAGACCAAGTAGATGGTTTAAAGTGAGGGTTACTTCTCATATCTGTCTGCTTTCTATGGCTCTTCACCATTAAAAGATTCATATGCCTCTGTGAACAAGGTCCAGCTTCTGCAGTCTGCAATTGGGTATGACTTCCTAGGTTCTGGTTTCTGCTTAGAATCTAAGACTTAGATGTTGGCAGGCAGGTGTGTTCAACTTGTGGCAGGTTGTTCACACGAATCCTAAAATAGATATAAACACAACCCAACACATTTTCAGATGACAATATGTTACCTCAATTTCAAAAGGACACAGTTGGGCACTCTTAGCTAGTTCCTCAAAGTTTACGTTGTTTCAGTGGTATGTCCTTTTGTTTCAACCTGTACAAAGTTCTCACCTAGGGGAATGTATATACCACATTTTTGGAAAGACATAGTTGAAGAAATTAAAAATGTGTGTTAATCTTCTGTATGTTTTATACATAAAAAAGATTTTCAAGTCATTTATTTTCATCTAAACAACTGGAAGAGACATGGACCTTTCCTTTGGTACTTTTAGATTGTCTCAGTTGTATAAGTCTAGAATTTTGCATTTAATACATAAATATCTGGTAACTGTCCTTACAAAGCACACACACACACACACACACACACACACACACACACACACACAAATCACTCATTTAAGTGTTGGAAATGTAAGAGGTCCAGTTCAGAAATGTGTCCTCGGTATGAGAGTGACTCATCTCCAGGTTAGATGTGCAGAGAGCACTAGGTGGGGAACTCTCCTTCCTATCCTTGTTGATGCTGAATGCTTCAGGTCTCTTCCCTAATGTGGAATTAAATTGAAAGTCAGAAAAAGTGTAAAAGCACATAAAGCCATAAATGGAATTATTATTTCAAGCACATGAAGTGAGTATTTTGGAAAGCAAATATTATTTCATCTTGTGCTGCATGGAAAAGGCACAGCAAAAGATTTGTTTCTACAGTATATGGGAGGTCAGAAATAAAGTAATATCACAAAATGCATCATGTGTTTAGATAGATAAACAATAATACTTCCAAACTAATTTTATAAAATATAGAAAAAAACCTTATGTTACTTATGATGAACGTGAAAGGCAATTTCTGGTTATCAGTTTAAAGAAGTAAAAAATATCTCTTCTGCACTTACTCATCAGTTTCCAATGACAACAGAGTAATAGATGATAAATATTATGTTTCCTTTTCATTTTATCTCATGTGCTGAGTTCCATAATCAATTTCACACAGTGTGTGTGGAAAAAATGAACAATCTCCTGTAGATACTAGAGTTGCTTTTGTTCCTCATGCATAAACACCTCAAATCCCAAGGTCTCATCTCTCTAATTCTGTGCTGTGATGTATCCAAACTACCCTCTAAAGTTTCATTTGATGGTGTGGAACCAAAGTGTTCTTCCTGAAATAGACAAAGTAAGATAGAAAGCAGTAGAGTGCCTTACATGTAAAGATACACATAGTTTCCCTAAGCATTTTTGGTCATCCAATTATATGTACATGGTGTATGTGCATATGTCTGTGTGCATATATGTATATGTTCATATGTGTATATGTATATATAAATATGTATATGAAATATTTGCATGTGTGTGATAGACTGTAATGTAAAGTGTATTTCTCATCATGCATCAACTTAAAAGACTGTAAAAGCTTCTCTCTTATATAATATGTATTCTTTTTACACAATACATTAATCATGACTTCATTTTACTTACATGAAGAAGCTGAATCTAGGGAAGAAGCTAATGGTTCAAGATCTATGAAGTATCACATGGAATAAAATATTTTAATTTTAATAATTTCATTCTGAAATTTCATAATCAATACTATATAAAATACATCATTGTAATTCTGCCAAAAAGCCTATTTACTCATCATTTTAAAGATATTGATTCTGTTCAAATTTATTTATAATTAATAGAATATGATTTCAGAAAAACTTCTATTTTATATATTGTAATTTTATTGCTGGTAGATATGTATATGTTAGTTGTCTATTAATGTCCAGGCAGGGAGGGGAGCAGAGAAAAATGTAGAGCTCAATAAAAAATATCTAATCGTATTATATTTTTACACTTGAACTTGTCCATATTGGGTTTCATGGTCTAAGTTGATGACAATGACTGAACAGGTCTCTTTCTCTTCATGTGTACCCTTTTGCTGACCAACTGGACCTCTTTCCTCCCACATACTAAATTTCCCAGGTTTCCAGAGTACCTAGCTGGTCGCTTTCAGTCCACTGAGGAGACTCTTCAGAGAGATATGGGAACATGAAGTGATTCCCACATAATGGAAGCACTCAGTAAGAATTCTCATACACAAGGAGAAGGGCAAGCTGGACTGCTCAAATTACAAGGGCATTAGTTTGTTGTACCATAGCAGCAAGATCTTCTCCTCCATTGTCCAGTAAAGGATCAAGGGCGGAACAGAGGAAATCCTAGCAGAGGCCCAGTGCAGATTCAGAGCTAATAGGAGAATAGATCAGATCTTTACTTTAAGGCAACTGGCAGAAAAATGTGAAGAATTTGGAAAAGACTTATATGTATTTTACATCAACTTCAGGAAGGCATTCAATAGAATTTGGAGGAAAGATCTTCGGGAAACAATGTGATTCTACAGGTATACAAAAATCATAAGCATACTGGATAATGCCTATAAAGATACCTTTGCATCACTCAAAGTCTATGGAGAACTAAGTGGTCAGTTTAAGACAATCATAGGAGTATTGCAGGGATGTGTCCTCTCATCACTACTATTTAATATAATCCTGGAATTAATAATAGCAACAGCCCTGGAGCATGAGGAAATAGGCATTCAGATACATGGTAGGTCAATCAATAAATTGTTTTGCTGACAATACTATACTACTTACTAAAAGTTCAAATGAGCTGCAGGCCATGGTAAATAGAGTGGTGGAAGTAAGTGAAAACCTTGGAATGAAAATAAACATTGAGAAGACAGATATACAACACATAGGATGGGTGCACAAGGATTTTAACACTGTAATAAAGAATCGGAACCCCAAACAGTCAACATTGTCTTTCTGGGAGAAAACCTCAGTTCAAAGGAGGAAACTGTTTCAGAGGCAGATAGAGATAGCAGGAATGCATTCAAGGCAATAGGAAAGGTTTAGTCAGCCAAGAGACATAATGACAACAACAAAATTACAAGTATATGAGACACTTGTCTTGAGTTGCCTTCTTTAAAACTCTGAAACCTGGACAATGAAACATTCCTCAGGACAGTGGCTGAATTTTTTTGAGATGGCATGTTTCAGGAGGACTGTAGGCATCACATGAAAAGGTAATAACGATGTTATTAAGAAACATCTCCATCTGCAGAAGGAAGCAAACTACAGGATACGGCAACAACAATTAAGATACTCCAACCAAGCTCCTAATTATTGCCTGGCAATTTTGTCTACTGTCGATATCCAGGAGG
>LOJH01040282.1:0-12605 GCA_001685095.1 Ellobius talpinus | reverse complement strand
TCCCTCTGTATGCTGTGATTACCATTAATGAATAAAAAAACTGCTTTGGACCTACAGCAGGGCAGAACTTAGGTAGGTGGAGAAAACTAAACTGAATGCTGGGAAAAAGGAGGCAGAGTCAAGGAGAAGCCATGTAGCCCTGCTGGAGACAGGCACTGGAACTTTAGCCAGTAAAGCCACAGCCACGTGACAATACAGATTAATAGAAATGGGTTAAATTAATATGTAAGAGTTAGTCAATAAGAAGCTAGAGCTAATGGGCCAAGCAATTATTTAATTAATACAGTTTCCGTGTGATTATTTCGGTTTCTGGGCAGCCTCCTCCAACAGGAGCCACACTGTTCTGCTTCATAGGATTGGCTGCTGTTTCCTCTCCCAGGGATCTGGTAGACCTTCTTCTCTGTCACAAGCCCATAGACTATACAGTGAATGTACAGCTAAGCTCCCCAACCATTGGCTGGAGATGCGGGGCTGCAGGCCTGGTATTTCTGCCCAGGCTCACATTGTCACTTTCTTGTGTAACTCTGCCTGCAAGCAGTTGGCTGAGGCAGAAGGGGCCTCCTTCCTTCCAAGACTGCTATACTGGACCTCACAGTGACAAAGTATGTCAGCCTCTGACCTAAACCATGTGATCCCTCAGGGTCAGAGGTCAAGGGTGGTGTCACAAATTTCCCGCCTGGTGCCAACCGCAGTCAAGTTTCTCATTGGTGAATCGTTCACTTTACTACATTATAAGACTCTCATTTGTGGGATTGCCAGCTAGTTATGGGTTGACGTCAGCTAAGTCAGGCACTGTGCCAGGAGCTGGAGCTACAGTTCAGAAAAGCTCTCTCTAAAGAGGTGCTCAGGAATAGATCAACTCAGGGAGATGTGGAGAGTAGATGGTGACTATATCCCAGGAGTTGTCCCAGTTCAGGACAAGCACTCAGCAGAACACCTGTGTGTGTGTGTGTGCGTGTGTGTGTGTAGTGTGTGTGTGTGTTCCACATCCTCTGAGCACATGGTGTTGAAAACCAGACAGGTGATAGACGGAAAGAAACGGGAACATGAGAAACCCCATTCTAACAGACCTCACGCTCTAGAAAGTAGTGCAGGAAATTAAATTCCATTCTGACATTCCTTATGCATATCTATATCATATCTACAACTACTTTATATTTGTATATTTTGTGTTATCTAAAACCAGAGGTGTCGATCCATCAATCACCTTGAGCGGGATATACAGGCCTGAAGGGAAAGAAAATGTGATAATGAGCCTAGAGAATAGGGAGCTTACAGTCTGGCAAGTTTTCACTGAGAAGGGGATGTCTGGTGGCAGACTGGAAAGACAACAAGAGGGCTGAGGGGTTTCCTGACTACAGAGCTGTTTCAAGAAGTGTGACTAACACATACAAAGGTTGTGCCCCAGACAGCTTGTGATATGGTTCAGTTGACAGAGTGCTTGTGTTGAGTGCACAAGACCCTGATCTCTGTCTCCACACTAAATAAAGAAATTTAGCATCCACATTCTGTCCAATGAGAGGCTGAGGCCCTTCCTCCAGAACCACAGGGCTCACTCTGGTCTCTCTCTGGTTTGCTTAAGTCAGCTCTTGAGAGAATTATCTGTGCTTGTCTGCCTCAGACACCAGCTGGCCTCCCAGAATCTGCTGTTAGGATACATATCCACAACTTAAATATCAGCAAGTGGGCTGTTGCTTCACGGCAGTATCCTCTATTTCCAGTAGTAAATGAATGGAAAACAGGGAAGCTCATGGGTATAGACAGATTTAGAGGAGTCAATGAACATTCCCCACACATTCAGGCACCTTAAAGGGAAAGTAAGAACTGGGCTCTGTGTTATACTTGCAAGCTCTGCCTGATGCTCGGTGAATAAATATCTGGAACTTAAAATTCAAAGTTTGTGGAAAATATGTGTGAAACAAATACAAAGTGTGTGTATGTGCATAAGTGTGTATGCAGCATGTAAGTGTGTGTGCAGTGCATAAGTAAGTGTGTAGGCAGTGCATGTGGGAACCAAAGTCTTCCTCAATCATTGTCCACCTTATTTTTTTGGGACAGGGTTTCTCACTGAGCCTAGAATTTGCCCATTTGGCAATACTGGCTGGCCAGCAAGCCCCAGGGATCCCCTGTTTCACTTCCCAGTGCGAATGACAGAGACATGCCACTGCTGTACTGGTGATCCATGCTGAGCTCCTCAGTCTTGTGTGGCAAGCACTCTACTTACTGAGTCAAATCTCCAGATCAGTTTTTTCTCTTTTTCCCAGAATAGAGTTTGGAGAAGGTTGTGGATTAACTGGCTCCAGCTCTGACATTAGGGAGCTCGGACATATTGCTCTCCCTTCCTGCACAGGGTGACAGTTTTCCCATCTGTACAAGGGGAATTGTGCACAGACAATTATGAGAGGCAATTTGAAATCTTTATGATCTGATGAACTGTCCCCTTCTAGCTAGGATAAATTCAGGCATATCTCTCTTGCCTCCCAGCAAATGGTTAGCTTGGGACCTGAGAACCTTTGATGGTTTTCCTTGAACTGTTGGCTCCTAACGCCTTACGATTCCCTCTCCACTGTCTGAGGTCTGACCTAATGACTGATGCACATTATCAGCGGCTGTGGTTTGAATGGCTGCCTGCCATTTAGAATTGCCCAATGCCACAGACTCAGAGTTGGCTTGCATCATTAGCTTGGGCCTCATTAATGTCTGCCTCCTTGGGTGCTTTGCATTCTTGGTGTCTCTCATTCAGAGTTTCAATTCCATCTGTCAGGGTGAACACGGCCGCCCCTTTTCTCACTGCTTGGTGGAGTCAGGCTCCCGACTGAGCCCAGAAGAGCCCTGCCATCCACAGAATGTGATTTCAACATGCCCCGAGCTGACCCTTGCCTTGCTTTCTAAATAGAATTAGCTTATTTCCTTAGGAGATTCAAGCACCTCAAGCTGGTTGGCCATGCACCTCTGGTTTGTGTGCTGGCCAGAGAGCAGAATGAGAAGGGCTATCAATTTAATTGCTGCAAAGACTGATGGCTAAGCTATCAATTAAAACGTATAAACCGGTATCAGAATCTGACCTCAGGAGCAGGAGCTTAGTGAGAGTCCACAGTTTGCTCTCTTTTCTAAGACTGGCCCCATTCTTTCCACACTCCTTCATGTTCTGCTTTGAGCCCCAGCAAGCCTGGTCTGGTGGGCGGTGCCAGCCTAGTTCTCCTGCCTTCTGGCTTGTGCATGGCTTTACCAGAGTACAGCTCTAGCTAGAGACTGCAAGACAGAGCACGGAAAGGGTGGTAGGATCTCTCCCCATTGCCCACCTGTTGGCACCAGGCTGTGCCCTGTTCTAAGTCACTCTGTACCACATAAAATAGTGGTCTTACTGGCTGCAACTTGTCGTCTTGAGAGACTCCGTTTTAAATTAGCTTTTAACTTTAATTGCTCTGAACACAGAATTCATTTGCGTTTTACATATATGTTATGCAACTAGCCTGGAGGTTGTTTTGTATAGTTGGTTTTGGTAATTTGGTGTACTAAGGATGCATCTGAATAGACACACAGAGGCAGGTTGTTCCACAGTGGGCACATAGCAACACAGTCTGTACACACTGTCCACAAGGCACACACTGACAAATGACTTATTCCTAAAAGTAGAAAGGGTTTTAACCTATAAATATATGTAAGAATATAAAGTAAATTGGAACTATTTTATGGTTGCAATATGACCATATGAACATATATGAGCCATGGGCATGTTAAAATCAATCAGGAACACTAGGCCTATGAACTTCTCAGATATACCAGATTGAGAACTGGATACACTTTCCTACCAGGACCCCGTAAAGTGGAGGACACCTGAGCTGTGGAGATAGCTTGGTCAGGAAGGTGCTTGTTTTGCAAACATGAGAGATCCTCAGTTTGATCTCCCAAACCTACATAAAAAGCTGGGCGTGGTGGCATGCAGTTATAATCCCAGCATTGGAAGGCAGAGGCAGGAGGATCTCTGGGGCTGTCTGGTCAGTCTGGTCAGCCAAATGACCAGATCATTAAGAAACCCTGTCTCAAAAGCTAAGGTGAAGAACGACAGGCCACACTTTCCAGAAGCCCAAGAAGGCTGCTAACAGGCTTTATCTGCTCTCTCTGGTCCCCAACCAGATCCAATCCCTCAGACTTGTCTCTAGGTGCAACACGGCACCAGCTACAGCCTCCCTCTCTGTCCCTCCATGCCTCCTGTGGATTCCACAGACAACTACCTCCTGGCCTCCCTCCCCTGACTCCTGGACTCAACACTGTGTCCCAGCCGCCAACTCCAGCAGACACCCTCTCTGCTCAACCATAGGCCACGCCTGCAAGAAGACCGGGCAGGATGCGCTAAAACCTTTTGCAGTTCAGATGTTTTTGGATTTTAGAATATTTACATATATTTACATGTATTGCATATTTACGTATCTTGGAAACAGGACTCAAATCTAAACACAAAATTCATTATTATTCCAGGTACACATTATATAAGTAGCCGGGAGTAATGTACTATAATAGTTTTCCGTAATTTTGTGTACTAAACACACATTAACCGTGCAGAAGTTTCTACTTGTGACGTCATGAAAGAACTCTAAGAGTTTTGAATTTTGGAGTATTTAGGGTTAGGATTTTCTGACTGGGATGTTCTACCTGTGATGGTATGTCCCCTCTCTGTCCCTTCAGCCCCACATATTCCCCTACAAATGGCTCCTTCATTAAAGTCCTTGTATTTAAATAAGTCAAGAAGGGGTGAATTCTGTCTCTCACTTCATACAATTTCTGATGTAATTCCCAGCTTCAGAAATGGTGCCCAGAGCATAGTGAGTCCTTAACAAATATTTATGGAATAAATAAACTAAACTTTTCACATACACTATTTCATGTGGTGCTCACAAAAGCCACACAAGCTGTATGAGTGCCCTTTAAGGTGAGGAGTGGAGCCACTTCTGACTTCTGGGTGAAATCAGCACTGGACTAACCCACATGAGCTCTGTCCCTGCTCCGCCCCTGCAGAAAGCTTGCTTGAGTTTGGATTTGATTTGTCCCTAAAGGTCACATGCTCATAATTTAGTCTCCAGCCCTTCATGGTGTTGGGAGGTGGTGGAACCCTCAACAGGTGGGGCCTAGTAGAAGGAAGTTAAGTCATTGTCCTGTGCCATGGAAGGACATTGGGATTTGGTTCCTTCTTATCCTTGTTCTGTTCCACAAGCATTCTGAGGTGGTGATGTCTTCTGTGTCACATAACCACCAAGATTTACTGGATGCTACCATCTCCAAGACAACAGGGCTAAGCAACCACAGACCAAAACATCTAGAACTTCCAGCAAAAACAAACCTTGCCTTCTCTTAAGTGGATTAAATTTAGGTATCTCGTCAGAGTGATAGAGAGCTGACTGACTAACCCGGATCTCAGGTTCCTGCTGCCTTCTGTATAGAGATCTGGAGTCCACCTGTGCTGGGGTGGGGGGAGTGGGAACAGATGCTGGGAGGAAGACAGAGGGAACTGTAGGGAGTTAAAGACACCTGGGACTGCCTCTGGCATTGCATCAGAGGCCTGGTTCAGATTCAAGTGCTGCCAAGCTCTAGAAGTCTGATGAGGAAAGCGATTCCATGCCTTCAAGCGAACCTCTGTTGCTGCGACTTGGTTTCTCCCTCTGTAAAATGGGCTATTAATTACCAGCATTTAATTTAAGCAGTTATCTTGGTCTAGACACAGCTGAGGGATTAGCACACACCATCTTGTCTACCCCTCACTGAACTCTGGGAGTAGTCGTTAGAATTAAGTGTTCCAGAGAATGTGTTACCAACAGTCACACAATGCCTTCACCCAGGCTGAAGAAGGATACCTATCACCAAATGTCACTGTCCCCTTGTTTCTTTGGTCTATCTTATAGGGTTGTGGGGACAGAGAAGCTCCCATTTGGCACAGGGATCCATCAGTAAGTGGTAATGACCTTTCCCCTAGATCCTGTCTAGAAGTCAGACTCTTGGATTCTTTTGAACAGTTGCTGAACTGTCCTCTTATGTACTGCTCACAGTGGGGGAACTTAACACCTCTTTAAACAATTTTATGCAACACTCTCCCTCTTATTAAAGAGGGCAATCAGGGCAGAGAAGCCACACACAGGCTCCGGAGTCAGACTGGCTGAACTCCACCTCTCACTGGCTGGACACCTGGATTCCATTACACAACCCATTGGTTTTTCAACCTTATCTATAAAACTGTGGTTTACTAGCACACACCTTATGGGGTTGTTGAAAGGATAAAACGAGTTAATATATGGTAAGTGCTTGGAACAGCGCCTAGCACATAGGAAACGCTTTAAAAGTGTTTGTTAAATAAATAAAAATTCATGAATTTTGCATGTACTGTTCAAACTGGCTTCAACTAAAAGGGATTGTTCTTGGCTCAAGTCTGAGGAAGAGTGTAGACTCAGTCTTGAGTAACATCACCGGGTCACTGTCTCTCTTGGCTGTGGTTTCCTTTGCTTTGGCTTTGGTTTTGGCAGGTCATTCACTCAGAGAGACAGAGAGCCACCAGCAGCTCCAGGCATCCACCCTGCCAGCTCAGCAGCCTCTGGACATCTACCCCAGCAGCTCAGCAGCTCTGGACATCTACCCAAGCAGCTCAGCAGCACTGGATGTCTACCCCAGCAGCTCAGCATCTCTAGACGTCTACCCCAGCAGCTCAGCATCTCTGGACATCTACCCTACCAGCTCAGCATCTCTAGATGTCTACCCCAGCAGCTCAGCATCTCTGGACGTCTACCCTAGCAGCTCAGCATCTCTGGACGTCTACCCCAGCAGCTCAGCATCTCTGGACGTCTACCCCAGCAGCTCAGTAGCCTCTGCAAAACGCACGTGCCTGCTAACCAAGAGCTCTAGAAAAAGGCTTGTGAAAAAATCTTGTTGTCTCACCTTGAGTCCAAGGTGACAGCCCAATAGATCAGGGCTGGTCCTATGTTGTCAGCAGCACACACTGCCCAAACAATGAGGTAGAGAGGGGGTCACTGTGGTGGGAAATTATCTAGGTACTGTTTCACAGAACAGAAGAGATGGGTGATGGAGAAGATGAGCAGTGGTTTGCTCTGCCACCATCTTATTCTCTTGGAATACGAGAACCTTAAGTTCTTTGTGGAAAAGAAGCAACAGAAACGTGTTACCAAGACTAGCACACATGACCCCGCAGAAGTCCCATAATATGCCATCTATGAGCTGAAGAACCAGTGATAGGGTTCAATAAGTGTGGAGTTCTGAGAAGCAGGGAGCCAATGGTGTCATTCTCAGGCTGAGGCCCAAGAACTGAGAGACCATTGAGGTAAATCCTAGAGTGTGAAACCGTGACAACTGAGAGCTTTGATGACAGGACAGGAGAACAGGAGTGCAGAAGACAGTCTCAGCTTGGCCTTTTGTGCTCTTAGCTTGGGCTCTGTGTGGATAGGATGGTGCCTGCCCAGATTAGTGAGATCCCATCTTCTTTACTCAATCGACCAGCAAGATTCCTGCTGACACCTAGAGATGATGCTTAGCACTATCTGGGTACAGGCCCTGCTGACATATATAACAACCATGGCCCCTGGGCAAAATGCCTATTGGCATCTCCAATAGGACATCTAAATGCCTCTGAAAGGAAATACCACAAGTCAAAAGAACTGCTCAACACTCTAACCTGGGAGAGCACAGCTAGGGCTTGTCATGGTCCCACATGCATAAGGAAGATTCCATTGTTTTCTGCCTGCAGGTCACAGTGTAAATCAAGCTGTAGCTTCCTGGTGAATGAGTACTTATTAGACAAGTCAGAGGGTTTGTATCAAGCTTGCTAGACTGGTACTCCACCACTGCCTCTGACAGTGTCTCCACTACAAGGTCCAAGGAACCCCTGGGCAAAGAAAAAACAAGGACTTCAGGGACAGGAATATGGTAAACAAGGAGGCAGGACAGCAGTTCCATGGCTATGCCCATTGACAGAGTGAATGAAATGGGGTAGTCAGTAGACTAGGGGAGTGTCTCTTTATCTACCTACACAGAGGCACTTTATAATCACCATTACTACCCTGCCAATAGTTTATTACCATGATCACCTAGAAACAACAGCCACCCACATACACTCTCTTCTTTCCTATTCTCTCTTGCAGCCTACTTTACTTTGGGATCACTTTTCTTTGTCTTAAATACTTGCAAGTTTCCCTTAGCGAGGATCTGCTCTTTGTTTTTTATTCATTCAGCGTTCATGTAAGCTGTTTCCCTCGGGGTGGAATGAAAGGCTGGCACCTCATTTTCTTCACTACTCTGAAGGCATCCTCACCACGGCTCTTTCAAAGCCATCACTCTGTTATTACAATAAAAAATTTACTTCCCTAATTCTGTCTACTCTCAAGAATTTTTTTTTAAATTCTTCTAAAGTTGCACGGACATGTCGGTTTAGAATTCTTTTTCCTAATCCTGCCTCAACTGTATTGAGCTTCTGGCTTGGCATTGTGCTGGAGGAATCATCGCTTGCACTCCTGCCTCTGCTTCATTCTTTTATTCTTTTGCTTTTCTTCTGACTCTATGAGTAAATGAACGTTATAGCATATGATGAAATCTAGCCTACTCTTATGCCTTCCTAATGTCCTTCATTCTCTCTGTTTCCTCCAGGACAATTTATTTAATTCCATGAATGCTTCCTCAATTGTGTCTAATATGCTGTTAAACACAACACATCCAAACATTTTGGCAATTATAGTTTTCCATTTCTAGAAGTTCTACTTTTTAGAGCTGTTTATTTAAACTCTTTAATATAGTATGTTTTGGTCATATAGTTTTTCCTCCTCCAACTCCTTCCAGATCTTCCCTCCCTAACCATCTTTGTATTTTTTTCTCTTAAAAGATAAAACCAATCCAAAACAAATTTTAAAAGCACACATAAAAGGACACAGTAATAACAATTAAAACCAAACCAATCAAACAAACAAAAACATAGAGTCCATTTTGTGTTGGCCAACTATTCCTTAGTATGCAGCCTGACCTGCGGTGTGGTTGCTCTTAGTGCCACTCCATTGAAGAAAACAGATTTTTTTCCTCTCCCAGAAACTATCAATTGCAAATATCTTTTTTTTTTTACTAGGGGTAGGACTTTGTGTCCACTTCCCCTTCTCTGTTTTAAGGCTGGCTACTTAAGATAGAATCCATACCCTGACTTCTGGTTTGAACTTTATTGATTGATTGATTGATTGACTGCATTTTTGAGACAGGGTTTCTCTGTAGCTATGGAGCCTGTACTGGATGGAAATAGCTCTTGTAGACTAGGCTGGCCTCGAACTCACAGAGATCCGCCTGCCTCTGCCTCCCGAGTGCTGGGATTAAAGGTGTGCGCCACCACCGCTCAGCTCATACCCTGACTTTAATGAGGCCAAGAACCTGAAGTTAGATAGGCCATGGATCCTAGGGGAAAATCTACTATGATCATTCTGCTAAATGAATAGCAATAAAATGACTCTTAATGACATAGTGCTATATCCATAAACCAGTGCAGTCTTCTTGCTGTAGATGGTAATTAACACAGAGAATCACACGGGGACAACATGCAGAGAATGAGGGCCTTTGGCACAGTCAGCCCTAAGTGGGGTGTATGATATCCCTTCCCTCAAGGAGTGGAGATCTATGTTGAAGAGGAGGCTGAAAGACTGTAAGAGCCAGAGGTGGCAGACAACTTCAAGGAAACAGCACTTGCCATCGACAACAGGGTTGATGCAGATATTCACCCACAGGCACTGTGACATCGTGCAGAAGATCTGAACAAATTCAAGCTAGAATGCTTAGTTTTTATAGTTCCCTGTGTTCTGCCAATATTTTCCAACTTGATTTTCTTTTCCTCTCGACTTATACACCACTTTCTCTTTCACTAATCTGTGTCTGGCAACTGTAATGACTAGTCTCTCTGAAGTCTAGCTTCTGTGGTCCACTACTCCTGTTTCTGCTATTTCCTGACCCTAGTGCTACTTAAGTTTGACCATGTGCTAGCTACTGTATAAAGAATTCTCCAAAGCATAGCACGAAAGCATAGTGGTTTGTTTGTTTGTTTGTTTGTTTGTTTTCAGATAGGGTTTCTATAGCTGTCCTGGAACTACTTCTTGTAGACCTGACTAGGAACTCACAAATATCTGCCTGCCTCTACCCCCTGAGTTGTGGGATAAACGGCACGTGCCATCACCACCTGGCTGAAAGTGTGTTCTTTTATAAAGAACTTATACTTCTGGCATGCTTGCCATGAACTGGCATCAAGTTTAATGTCCAAGGCTTCCTAGGCCTCAATTCAATCTGTGAGGGCTCAGGTACTCTGGTTTCCTGTTTACCTGGAAGGTGGAGTCTGTTGGGATCTCAGTTCATTACTCTCCAAGACAGGTGGAGCTGAGGCTTGACTTCTTTTTCCCTTTCCCTCATTAGCCTATCAAAGCCAATTTCTAATCTGGACACCAGCACATAGTCAGTCTAAAGACACGGTGGCTTTTGTCTTTGTGGTAGTTGCTTTTTCCATCACTGTGACAGAGTACCCGACTGAAGCCACTTAAGAGAGGCAAAGCAGATTTTGGATCACAGTTTCAGAGGGATTTCAGGCCATCACTGTGGGGAAAGTATGGCCTAGTGGCTTGTGGGGGCGTAGGGAACCGATCTTCACACCATAGATGGTCAGGAAATGGAAAGAGCTGAGTAGAGCTGGGTAGAACAAGATATAACTTAAGGCCCACTGTGGTGACCTATTTCCTCCAGCTTGACCCCACATCCCAAAGATTCGCTAATCAAATAACATTCAAATAATAACAATTCTTATTTATCTTTCTGGGCCTCCCGTTTCATTATATTCTCTCCCTGGTAATCCCCCATTGTCATGCTAACTCTCTGAAGGCCTCTAAGCATTACAATTATTGGAAACTAGTTTTTAGTGGTGGCCTATTGGAAACAGGAAGTCACACAATACCTTCCCTGTGCTAAGGAAACACGCAATAAATGATTGTATTGGCCAGTTGTTTCGCTCTCCTCAACCATGCCCCATTGCTTGCCTGTATTTACCTGCAAGGCTGTTTTTAACTTGCAGAATTCTCATACCGTTGCCCCGGCCCAAGAATAACTCCCATACTATTGTTTGACAAGATGCTAAACATATGCTACCTTTCCCCCAGATGGTTTTTTTCCTTCTTTTCCAGACCTGAGTGTCATATCTTAGTCATTTAGACCCTCACACGTTGGCCTGTGCCTCTCTTTCCCAGTGCCTAGCCACATAGGGCTGCATTTATGTGATTGTTATCTCTGGTGGACATGTATTTGTCATTTCTGACTTCTGAAGAATCCCCTCACTTCCTGTCCAGGTGAGCACGCATCCTACACAGCTTTCTGGAGAATCTGATATGCAGGGTTTCACTCTGAATGCTTCGTCTGCTGTGACCCTGGGATGGAGTCTGTTCTTGCTGTGGATAGGCTGCTCTCCCATGTATCACTTCGTGGAAAATGGCAGCCTCTGGCTGCAGTGTTGCTCTCTCCACACATGTGTGAGAAACAGTACAATAGGAACTAAACACAGGCAGAACGGGGTCACAGCTCCACAACCAGAACCCATGCCTTCACCCCAAGCATTCCTCCTGGGCATCACCATTTCTTCTCATGTGCTTGTGCCATTAATCATTTCTGCTACGGGGCACCTGGGACTCTGCGGAAATCATTTGGTGCAGGGATGTACACGTGGTACCTGAAAGTGGCCACAGCAGCAGGCAGGGTGCGGGGGGGGAGGGGTGGGTGAAGGTGTCTCTGTGACGTTTCTTATAAACACTTTTCAGATGGCTTCTGTAGCTCAGGTTTGCTTACCTTACAATTTTGGTGCCATTTCTCACAACTTGCATGTCTACCATGCAGCCTCCGGTAACATAAGCAGCCAGGTTCAGCTCAGAGAACTCTGCCTGGAGGAGAAAGCAAAACAAACAAACAAACAAACAAAAACGAGGCATCAAACACTACCAGGGTAGGATGCTTGTGTTTACTGTATATTTCTATTATTATGCAGTGCACATTCAGGCTTCATCTCAAACTTAGCAATGGAATTTTTATCTCTCTTTGAAAAATGAAGCCGAGAGGCAGCTGACGTGCTCAAGAGCACACGATGAACACATCAGTTAGAAGCCATGAGTTTCTGATTCAAGGGCCCACTGTTATAAGCACAACTCGCTTCTGCCTCCCTGGAAGCAGCCACTCTAACTCTGACTAGAAGATGCCATTGTTAACAGGCTGATTTCCCTAGAGTGGTCAGTTTTGTGCTATGCTGTTTGTCAGCCCCGCACTGCTGATTCCATGGTTCAGGTAACAGGACTCCTCGAAATTATCTGAGCAATATCCCTCTCTTAGTAATGGTCCCCTCCCTCACTTCATACATGTAGCTACAGTGGAAGCAATATGGTTGTGTCATTTTGATCACAGTTGATGGGTGGGCCTCTGATACAATGTGAGGGAATGACAGACTCCTATCTGAGAGGTTAAAACTACTGAGCAAGATATGGTGCTTTGAAAGAAAATGGCCCCCAAAGGGAGTGGTACTTTTAGGAGGTGTGGTCTTATTGGAGGAAGTGTGTCACTGT
>LOJH01040281.1:0-14219 GCA_001685095.1 Ellobius talpinus | reverse complement strand
ATAGATAGATAGATGATTGATAGATAGATAGATAGATAGATAGATAGATAGATCGATCACCATGTCAAGGCAGCAAAGACATAATCATTGTGGGAGGAGAGAATCAAGATGGATAAAATCTCAGTCTTATGCTAGCTGTGCACTCTGGAAGGAGTCTTCTTAACTTTCCTAGATGGTGAGTACAATGGCAACCTGTTCGAGCAAATGCAATAAAATAATAAACATGTTCTCTTTTAGTGTTATCTATAGGTTTGTATGTATGTGTGTTTATGTTTGCATGTTTGTATGTGTATGTATGTGTGCATGTGTATTTTTGCATGCATGTATATATGTGTGAATACATACTATGTGTTTATATACATCCGCACCCATGGCCATTGTATACACTGGACCACTGTAGTAATTCATAGTATTTCTTATTGTGACTTGAGTAAAAGTCACTTGGCTAGACAACTGCTGAAACCCTTGGGTGTTGCTGGATCGATAGCTCTTATTCTTCTGTGCTGTGCTAACAGTGTGCACAACCCCTCCTCTCTAGAGCAGCTGAACTGGCAACACTACCATGCTTTTCCCAAACCTTAATTATTTTTCACAACCAAAACCGAGTGAAAGTCTGATTTACACAAGCCATGTGGGGGAAGTGCTGATTTGGGCTGGAGAGCAACATATGAGCTCAGCAGCAAATCAGGGGAGGGGTGTGTCTGACGGCATTCCGCATTAAAGTGGAGAGTGATTTCTCTGTCAGTGACTGGAGGCAAATGGGCAGCAAGCTGAGGTACAGTAGGGCTCCGCTGCTGAGAAAGGAGCTGTATGTGGATGTGTTTGGCAAGCGTTAGGTGTGCTCTTGGTAGATGCTTATGGGAAATAAGCTTAAAAAAATGCTAAGATTTGTGGTAATGGGATTTGTGTGTTTGCAGGTGCATCCTTGGAACTCAGAATAAGTTCTTTTCAGAATGCAGATGGAATCTTCCTTGTACCAAAATGCAGTTCCTTAGTGCGGAGTAAATCTAAGTCCAAAGACAGCAACAGCCAGCTAGCCAAGCCCCTACTCTCTGACTTTCAACATCAAACTCACCTTTAGAGTCAACATTTCAGGACAAATTTTGTCAATGATAAATGTCTTAGCATCAAGTGATGGTCAAAATTTTCCAATAACATCTCTTGCAGGATGTAGAGTGGGTTCCTGTACCACAAGGCTTTATAAGCCTCAAGAAAACCTTTGTCATTCTCCCCACCCTTCATAGGGCCACTAACACTGCAATTATTTCTCCTTTGTTACCTATTTACATCTGGAACAAAATCTAAAGGTTAGGCAGCTATGCATCCCAGACTGGCTTTGACCTTGTAATCCTTCTGCCTCGGCCTACAGAATTGCTGGGATTCCAGGGCTGTGTGACCAGTACCACAGAAAGTTAGGCAAGCTGGGCTTTGGGATTAGGCTTTTTGGGTTATATAATCTATTAGCCAGGTGGCCTTGTCAAATTACTAAGCCTCCTCACTCTTGCAACCAGGATGGCAATAACACATCACTGGGCTTTGTGATGATTAAGTGAAACATGATGGAAAAATGGATGCTTTTTATAAGACAGCCACCAATTGTGCTTTCCTCTTATTCTCTGTGTATCATGGATGTATAAAATTAGCCACTAGAATTATGTTTGTAATGTCTTCAAACTAGTCTGAGTGCCATGAGACGTCTTAGCATAGTCTCTAAGGAGACTAAGAACATACCATGCCCTTTACTGATGTCTTTCTATCCTAGAGCTTAAGAGAAAGGAAAATCACAATTCAGAGCGAATCCAAACAGGCTATTTGTTCTCAGATTTCCACTGATAAATGGGAGGTAAGGGCTATTACTCCACAGTATTGCAGTTTAATTCTTCCTTTATGTAGGAAAACAAGTTCAGCATGATAAGCAAACACAGATCTGTCCCCACTTGCTGCTTCATATTGAAGTCATTACACATCCAGGAAGATGAACTATTGTTTCTCCTCTTGGTGCACAGGCCAAGTTGCCACATGGCTGTGCCTCAGTGAACCCAGCAGAAAACAAAAGACTTGACCCCAAATCTAGCTCTAAGTATATTTTGTATTGGATTTTCTCTTCTATGAATTTAGCTATGATTGTGGATAAATAGTAACCAATTAAGAATATCCACCTTGGCCTTTCAAACTCAAATTCTATTAATTTGTAAAAGTAACACATAAGCACTTGTTAATGCAAGAGAAAACCTATCAGGAAATTTCTATTAATAGAGATCATTCATTATTTTAAAATTTGCAATCTTAGTGGACTTGTCTTAGGATTGTAGGTGCATGTTTCTATCCCATAAACCACTCTCAAGTAACCACTCAGAGACTTAATATTAATTATAGATGATCGGCCAATAGCTCTGGCTTGTTACTAGCTAACTCTTACATTTTTAGTTAACCCATACTTTTATCTATGCCTTGCTACCTTTTCTCAGTATGAAATGTTCATCTTGCTTCTCTCTGGGTCTACTGGCATCTCCTCTGACCCCACTCTCCTTCTTCCCAGCATTTTCTCTATTCTGAAAATCCTAGCTATCAGTCAATTCGCTTTTTATTAAGCCAATTCGAGTGACAAATCTTTACAGTGTACAAAAGGATTATTTCACAGTATAGGATTAGCCTGATAGCAGTTGAAATGCATTAGTGTTTTGAGTGGGTTTACCTCTTAAATCTTCTTTGTGCTCCATACACAGAAGTCTATCAGCCTAACTTGCTGGTGATACTAAGTTCTCTGGTTTGTTCTTGGTAAAATTTTGTCAATGCAAACTGGGAGAGGTAAGAATGCTTTGAAGAAGAAGAAAAAAGTCATTTTCAAAATGGAGGAATGGGCTAATATGTTAGAATTCTGAGAAACCAAACCAATAGAATATAAACAGGCAGGCAGACAGACACACAATACTTACTACAAGGAGATATTAAGAGAACATATGTGTACAAATATTTAGAATTGTAATTACATTAGAATATAAATCTAAAATATTTGGCATCTGAAATTGAATTGTATGTTTATGAAAACTGGCAAATCTAAAATCTGTGGAGAAATGACTGCTTTTGAGTCCAAAGTTAGAGGCTGCTATGGGAAAGGAAGAGCCTGCACTGTAGCTCTAAAGCTAATTATAAAACAGGAGGAATTCCCCCTTACTCAAAGGAGAATCAGCCTTTTGTTCTGTCTTGGCCTTCAGTGATCCATGCTATCGCCTCATACCATGGGGGACAGTCTGCTTCATGCAGTCTATGGCTTTAAATGCCAGTCACATCTAAGAACACTCCAGCAGAAACACCCAGGATATTTGACCATGAGACTGGACTAAGTTGTCATGTAAAATGAACTATCACAGCTGACTCATGAAAGGCACTGAAATATTTTGGAAAAAGTCACTAAATAGACAAGAGACATGCAATCGAAGGAGCAGGAGCCAGACTTACAGAAAGAAAGGTTCCCAAACGAAACTTATTTATTTGTTTTTTAAAATCTCGTGATGTGATGATTAATACTGATTGTCAACAGGATCTAAAATTATTTAAGAGACAGGCCTGTGTCTGTGAGGAAGTTTCTATATTGGGTTAATTTAGGTGGGACAGTCCCAGCTGAGCCTAGGCAGCGCCATGCCTTGGACCAGGATTCTAGACAGAATGAAAAGGAAAAAGCGAGCATTCATCCTTCTCAGCTTCTTGACTGAGGATATGCTGTGAGCATCTGCCCAACACCCTTTCCTTCTTGTCTTCCCTGCTTTGAAGGACGGTACCTTCAAACTGTGAACTAAAATAAATCCTCCTTAGGTGCCTCAGTCAGATATTGTGTCATAGTAACAAGAAATGTAAATAACCTGACAGTGTTAATAATTTTTCTTAGTTTGTATGGTAAAAATGATTCCTGAAGAGCTGGGGTACCAAGCTTTCAGAAGTTTTTGAGTCTATACCAACTGAACAGGAGTTGTTGAATCCACAACAAAAGAACTGTTGAATCCACAGCAGCTGAGAATGCAGGAGGCCACCACAAATTCACTTTGTCTTTAAGCAAGAAGGCATGGATTTCAGTAGATCTTTGAGGATTTCTTCAGTAAAGGGACCAAAGCCATGTCAAAATTTTAGCCAAGTAATATGTTGATGTTAAAAGGCTAATGACAGAACTGTGAAATGGCATTTTGAGAGCAGTTAATAATGGAAGTAAAGACCTACCTTAATGGCACAGAAAACTATTTAAAAAATGACACCACTATAAATGTATGTGTGTTTAATGCTATACAAGGCATCTCAGATTCATACAAAATACGGCAGTAGATGCTGCTGTTACAAGTTTTGCAGATGGAGGAGTCCAGTGGGGTTTCCCCACACCTCACTGCACAAGTTGCCCAACAATCACTCACCAGGGCAATTCTGGGGACCAAAGAAGGCTTTGAGAAGGAAGCACTGCTTTAAGTAATAGCAGGGGTTGGAGGAAGGAAGAACAGCTCCACAGAGCAGAAGGAAAATTTCCGATGACTCTGAGTTCCCTAGTGATCATACTTGTCTCTGAAATATGCCGCCCTGTGAACCACGGTGTATTGTCCAACTGCAAAAATGTTTACGTAAGATCACAGCCCTAAGTGATGGGAAGGGTTATACATTTCTGGAAGGCAAACATAGGTTGAGCTTCCCTAATGTGAAAATGTAAACATGGAACAGTTTGCATGCTAATGTGACATGGCAGACAATTTCACGCCTGACCACCTGTGAAGACTTGCTCTGGACATACTGGCACACTAGAAGTAATACATAGATTGACTTTAAGCATGCATATAAGGTACATATGACACATAAATGAATTCTGTGCCATAATTTTGTGGTCATATCATGCAACTACTTATTATTACATGCTAGTATTACAAAATCAGAAACGCAAAGCACTTGGATTAAAATGCAAAACTACATGGACCCAAGTAGTTTGGATGAGGAATATTTAGTCTCCATTCCTTCTGTAATGTGTAACTACCATCAGAACACTTCCTGACACAATCCAGCACTATGTCGGTATTAAGTCTTTTCTCAACTCTTCATTTCGATGACTTCAGGTTTTCTGCGGAAGATGATGTTGGCATTCTCAGCCTCTTTGCTCTTGCCATCTTCCTTCTCCATGGAGTTAGATGTTGTAAGGAGCAGGTGCCCCTGCACATGGAGTCAGACAGAGGGGGATGTTTTCCTGATGATCTCAGGATAATCAAAGGGGCCATTATGATGGCAATTACACTCCTAGGTCGTTTGCTCTCCTGTGTCTTTGTTCCATCACTCAATTGTGTAACTGCTTAAAGTAGAACTTTCTTGTGTTTTTGTACTAAAAATATTAGGGGGAAATGTATGTTTTCCTCTTAAGGAAACACCCACATCTGGCATCCTGTATGATGAACGTTTTATGGTCATTGTAAGTTCAATAGAGAGGGAAAAGTCATTCAGCTATTATTATGTATGCCTCCCTCCTAACAGCAGCAAATGTCTGTGCTGGTCATTATGTTTACTTTTAAATCGATTCTCTGTCCTTCCTGCTCTGCTTTGCATTGCGGAGACCCTAATGGCCCCAGCTCCCTCTGGTCAACCTCCATTACCTTTCTTGGTTCTCGCAGCCTCAGGGGTGGCTGGGACTTGCTGCTTTGGTACTAAGCAGTTTCCCCTCACCATGTGCTGTTTGGCTTTTCTCTTCTTCCTTTATGAAGATGTTTTAGTTGTAAATCCTCTCTATAAACTCCTTGACATATCTCTATTTTCCTTTCTCAACCATGGCCAGTACAACGTTTAAATAAAACACAATACAGGTCACTGTTGAGTGCCAAGAAACAGAGCACATTTTAGCTTTCAAGTTATGAGTATTTTCCTGGAAGAACATTCTATGAGGAATCACAAATTATATTCTGAGGAAGCAAGAACTCCACACCTTTCTAGGATCTGCATTTAATGATGGATTTTTGTTCACATTTTAAATATGAAAAATGGACTAAATTGACTCAAATAAAAAAGGATGTTATTCTCCTCTATGACAAGTGAGAGGAGCAGCAGCTATAGACCTTTGTTCAGCAACTCAGGGCTTCAGGGCTTAAGGTTGGCGACTGTGGATTCTGTTTCTTTCCCTTACAAGACGGATAATGAATTTGCTCCTCAGGCTCAAAGCAGGAAGATGGAAAAGAAGAAAAGAAAGGAGGGAGTGGAGTAGGGAAGGAAAGCAAGAAGAAAAAGAGGGAAGAAAGAAAGAAAGGGGGAGAGAGGAAGACGATGAAGGGAAGGTGACCATTTGTTATTTTTGTCAGGGAGGTGAAGCCATAATAACTGATTGTTTCTCTGTCCCCAAAACTGGCTCCCAAGGTAACCCATAGCTATAAGAGAAGCTGGGAAAATGGTAGACGGGAATGTTGGAATGGATATGACAGAGAAATAGGATAGATGTTTCTTTGTTTGCTTTTATGCTGTTCCAGGATTTTGTTATGTGTGTATTATGTGTATAAACTCTAACTATATTTCTAAATTATCACAAAAACTCAACATTTATTTTTAGTTTGATTTATTTTTCCCAGGCCCATGTGGACATTAAGGAATTTGGCAGGCAGGTACCTTAACAACAGGCATTTACTGTGTATCAGTGAACTTTGCCCTCCATAGGGTACAATTGGCCAGAAGGAAGGGGTTCTTTGCTATAAGGAGGAGAGCTGTGGAGCCCAAGTGAGGGGTTTGAATGTCCCTTTCCCAAATAATCAGATCACAAGGAAGAAAGTCCTAAGCTGAGGCAGGTATCCAGAAGAGGCCAGGGTTGCTTGCCGTGGATGTCAATCATTTGGATAGAAACATGTACTTTAAATTTTTGGCTCTTTAATCAGGGAGCATTCTGCTGCTTGCCTGATGCAAGATGTTTGTGAACTAACCAAGTATTAAACCAAAGCAACCAATAATTAAAATAAAAGTTAAAAATTGATTTCCATGTCCTTCCTCTTAGCCCTTTTAACTCTCCCGTGAGCAGCTGTGAACCCAGTGTGATAATGGTTGCCAGATGTCATTTCTTGGAAATGTGGATTGCTACTGGGGGAGGGGACAGGGTGCATTATAAAATGTATTTCTTGTTCAAAGTCATAGTTAAGGTGGAATGTTAAAAAAACTCAAATTATTTAACAAAAAATAATGGAAGAAAAACTCAATGCTGCCTACATTTCATGTTCATTATAAAGCAATTAGAAATATCTGTGGTTAGACCATCAGATGTAGGGGCCAACGGGCACACCAGTTCCTTTCCACAGATCTCTGAGAAGACTGCTGGGTGTAAGGGCGTAAAACTATAGTGTCCTTATGGTTGCATCAGAAATTGAAGTTTTTGGAGAAAAACAGTACTTCCAGCAAACAATCCTTAGGTAGTCATTTCACACTAAGTAAGCTTCCATTTTCTGGGCCCTGTCTTGTATTCATTGCCACTTAAGAACCATAGGAATAAATCCTTGGGTTGAAAGAATCCTTGGGTTGAAAGGGATTGTGGGATCCTACCAATCCTCATTTTTGTTCAACAGCATTTTAACTGGAATTTCTGCTTCTCTCCTCACCCAGGCAAGACAAAGTGTTTTCTACTTGGCATCCTGGGCACTCTTTTAAAATGTACATTCAATACTATCACTTCACACACAAAAACTCATCAATGGCTTGCTTCCCACTGCCCTTAAAGAGAATTCAGACATTTCTGTGACATGAAATGGATCCCAACTTATTCACCAACTGTATCTTGCATTCTCTCCCTCTTACTCAATGGGTTTTTTCTTTATGAATCCCGCCTGCTTTATCCCACACTAACACCTTCAATCCTGCCACGTTATCCCTGTGAATTTCCACACACATGCTATCTTCTCTTGGTAAGTTCCCTCTTATCACGGAGAAATCCATCTTCTCATGGGAACTGTTATGGTTGGCACCGTCTGGGGAACCCTGACTCGTCCTCTTGCAGTACCCTCTCATGTTAGCCCCGCCCCATCTCATCACTGAAACAATAGTGTGCAGTATTAACTAGTATGCTATTTGTTTCCTTTTTCTGGAATAAAGATGTGATACTAACATGAACTGTGCTGTCTCGGTCCCTGAGATTTACTGATACCAAGAATAGGAGCTAGTTTCCTAAGGCTGGTCATAGCTTCAAGCAGATGAGTTGTAGATGCTAAAGACACTTTGGAACCCTGTGGGCATAGCACAGAGATGTGAAAAAACAAGAATGAAGTTCTGTTTGGTGAGTAGGTGTTGATGTTGACAACACTGACACCTTGTCTTTGTTAGGGTTTCTATTGCTATGAAGAGCCACCATGACCCCAGCAAATCTTATAAAGGAAAAACTTTTAATTGGGGTGCTTTATATATTCAGAGGTTGAGTCCGTTATTATCACGGTGCAGCATGGTGGTGTGCAGGCAGACATGGTGCTGAACAAATAGCCCACAGTCCTACATCTTGACTTGCAGGCAACAGAAAGTGGTCTAAGATACTCAGCATGGCTTGAGCATATATGAGATCTCAAAGCCTGCTCCCAATGACACATTTCGTCCAACAAAGCCATACCTACTCCAACAAAGCCACACCTCCCAATAGTGTCGCATCCTTTGGGAGACATTTACTTTCAAACTGCTACATACCCTTTAAGTGATAGTTCATCTAGACTGCTTTCTGACAGTGGTATTTGGGGACAAAGTCAAATGTTTTGCTATGCTTTGCCACTTACTATCTTGAAACCAAACTTGGTTGATAATTTTAACTAGTACTTTAAATATTCCATAATGTGATACTTGTCAATCATCTTAGAGAATTAAATAAGAAAGAAATGTTTAACTGAACAAATAAGTCACTCCCCCACATTACATGCATATAAGTGAGGGGCTTCTGTGTTTTCTCCCACTTAGGCAGGGCCTGTGAACACCACTAAGAAGAAATGGTGATAGTGTAGGCAAATCTAGGAGGGCACACAGCCTCTAATGGATAAAACCTGTGCTTCTATGCACACAGTAGAATTCTATTGGGTATTGGGCAGAAATGAATTAAGGCATAGACCTGTGCACTCTTAAAAATACCACATTGCTTTTATTTCCCTGGTACTCATGGAGCCATTGCTCTGCTATTGTGTTAGCCTTCAGAACGATGCCATCTAACTTCTGCATGTATGCCTCAGCAGCTGCCTCTGATTTCTGCTCTCAGACATTGTGAGGATATCTGTTAGAATGAGGAAAGATTAGGATTTATCTTGGGTATTTTATCTTTAATGGCTCATATTTATCTCACTACATGCCTCCCACTGCAATTATAATAAAGTTATTGACATCTTTGTTGTGGATAAAACTTGTTTACAATTAAGTCTAACTATAGACTGTGTGTGTTATTGCCAGTACCTACACTGCAATCGATTACCCTCAGAATGAAGGAACAGATTTGATGGTATCCTCAGGCAGAGGACAACAGAGATGATGACATGCCAGTAGCATAGAGCAAGCCTTGCAAGCTTAACCCTCATTCATTACATACATTACATTACGTACAAAAATGTACGATTTTTAGCAATTTGTATGTTTTAATTCACCTCATTCTTACAGCAAGCTAGTGCATGGATATTGTAATTCTATTGTATATTAATAAAGGAAAATTAAACGGTGGCACAGAGGCTAATGTGGTAATGTGCCTCATGCTAGTAGGTTTAGAGCAGTGAGTCTGCTCTGGTGGACACAAGGCAGCCAAGATCGAGAGGTAGACGTGAAGCAAACTTTCCTGGTGCAACGCATGTGGTCCTCACCTCCAGTCACATGACCACACAGGACAGCACACTCACTGTGACCAACTGTGACATTAGGAGGGAATGCAGGGATTCCACCAAATTATAATTAAATGTCATTCTGTGACCTGAACAAAATACTGATTTCTCTTGTAAAAAAAAAAAACAACAAAAAACTCAGCACTTTTGTGCATAAAGTTTTTCTATCATGAAAAGCTAGTTTTATGTCAAATTTAAAATGCTAGATTTTAGGTAATCAATAAAATAGCCAATACCAGATTTTTCTCCATTCTCCTCTGCCCCTCAGAATGTTCCCTTTCTGTTTCCTCAAGTCACAAACATCTGTTTCTGACCATCAGCTAATTGGGCTCCACTGAGTGTTCTAATGAGGGCAGAGAGAGCAAGGGAACAATTTAATGCCCACGGAAAAGCATGTTTCTAATTGTATATCCGGTGAAGGTGGAAAGGTTAAAGTAATGAGCTGCTCGAGAGAATTCTGGCCCAGAGAGCAAGGGCTTTGTTGTTTCACATTTCATCTCTGTTATTGTCACCAAGACCCCACTCTCATTTCCACCATGGCATTGATTGCCAAGAGGCACGGCTATTACGTTCCATTATCATGCCAGTTCTGAAGGAGGTAAGTCTGTTGTTACCATGCAGTGAGAGTGTGTAGGCGACTGTAATAACCCCTTCTCTCTCTGCTGCACCTCACAACATCTTGTATACAGCTGTGAAGGGCTGCATTAGTGTCAATTAATGCTGGGTAGGTTTACTGAAGGAGGGGTGCAGTTCAGTTGGAAAGGGGTAGTCCTCTAGTTTTCCAAGTGCCATTTCTAGAGAAGGAACTCTAACTGAAAGAAGCGTTCATGCGAAGAGAGTTTTAGTTTCAAGTTGCAGTGGGATTGGAATCTCTGGATTGCTCCATTTCTCCTGACTTCTCCAGAAAGCATAGAGGCAGACTCCAAACCAAAGGACTGTATTTGATGTCTGTACCTCAGGGGATTCATATTTAAGAGAGTGACTGAGGACTTTAGGGAGATGTGGTTTGCTTGAGTGGTGCTTAAGTTACTGACCAAGGATAGTAAAAATGAGTGGCCATTCTAGAAATGGAGGATTCCATTGCTGTGAGTACTTGAGTCTTAGAGGGGCAGACTGATTGGGTGTGGCAGGGAATACCTTTCCTTTCAATGTTGATGGATAGCTTACATTTTAAAAGTGCCACAAAGTAAAAATGTTTAGACTTCTGCTTTCAAACTCAAAATTCAGAGTGTTACAAAGGAAAATTTGTTCATAATGTATGCTTATCCCTCTCCTCCCTGATCGTGTTATACTAGTGTCTCAAAGTAACACACTGAAGACTGAGGCTCTCATTGAAATGATTTGAGGTTAAAGAATAATATTAATCCTGTCATGTGAATATATACTTGAAGCAAAGTCTCCAAAGAAATTCCCTTTGATTCAGCTACAAGATGCTGATGTAATCAAGCATTTTCGCCTTCCTCCCACAACGCTGTGTTCCCAGCCACCAGGAAGAAAAGTGGAAGTATTCAGAAAATGCAACAGCATTGCTGCGTTTTTCTACAATTATTAAGCACAAACTTCTAGCTTAGCTAGTTACACATAAGAAATGTATTTAGTGCACAAAAACCCATCTTTTTAGAATTTTGTGTTGATTCTTAGTTAATCCTCCTGGTATCAGCTGGGAAGCTTCATAGCCATGCCCCCTCTGTGAGGTGCTTCCTTGTCAGATTTGCCTGTTTTTGTGATTCTGTGAAGTCTGCATGTGTATATAAACGGGAAACTTTGTGAGATGGGTAGAACAGCAAGGTGGAACAGCGAGGAAGAACAGCGAGGAAGAACAGCAAGGAAGAACAGCGAGGACGAACAACGAGGAACATCGAAGAGGAACATCAAAACGGAAACATCAAGAGACTGTTACAGCATAGAAAGAATAAATGGGATGTGATAAAAAACTTACGTGATAATTTATTGCATTTACCCTCAGACCTTACTAGTCAGGTTTTTGCCTGCTATCACGATTCTTCTGAATCCTGAGAGGTTTAGAGGGGCTTAACCAAAAATAAACCTCGATACTTCTGCCTGATTTGATCACCTTTTAGTTAATTTTCCAGCAATTTCACTTTCCTTTGATTGCCTTGTGCGTATTTCAGCATCTTGACCTTCTTCAGACAGACCTTGTTTCTGCCTCTGAGGCTCTAGCTTTCTCTTTCTCTTCTCAAATGATTCTCATTCACAGGTCTTAACTTGTTTCTCTTACCTGTTTTGCTGGTTAGTTTTTGTCAATTTGACACAAACTAGAGTCACCTGGGAAGAAAGAGCCTCAATTGAGGAATTGTGTCCATTGGACTGACTTGCGAGCATCTCAATGGGCCATTGCTTTGTTGTTGTTATTTGTTTGTTTGTTTTGATTAATGATTGATGTGGGAAGGCTTAGCCTATTTTAGGCAGAGACACCCCCTGGACAATTGGTCTGTATATGTATAAGAAAGCTAGTTTAACAAGAGCCCCAAAGCAAGTCAATAGAGAGAAGTCCTCTATGGTTCTGTTGCCTCCAGGTTCTTGCCTTGACTTCCTCAACAGCAGACTGTAATGAGAACGTTTAAGTCAAATAAACCCTTTGCTCCCCAAATTGTTAGTGATCATGGTGTTTTATCATAGCAATTAAACAAACAAACAAACCTAGAAAGAGCTCTTCAGTTGAGAGATTGCCTCCACAGATTGATATGAGCATGGTTCTCAGCCCATTGTGGGTACCACCCACGGAGAAAACAAGATGAGCAAGCCTAGGAGACAGGCCAGTTAGCAGCATTCCTTCCTTCTTTGTCTCTGCTTCAGTCCCTGCTTCTGGTTTCCTCCTTGAGTTTCTTCTCTGACTTTCCTCAGTGATGGACTGATGTGGAAGTGTCAGCCAAATAAATCCCTTTGTCTTACAACTTGCTTTTGGTCACGGTGTTTATCACAGCATCAACAACCAAACTAGAACAGAAACTGGTACTAGGGAGGGGTAGGAAAATCCTACAGCCAGTAGCCTTCAAGTTACCCGCCCACTGGGGCGTGGCCTCTTATACTATTTATGCCAATGTAAAGCATGCCTCCACTTTCTTTTCCGGCTGCAGGATTTGGTTCCTGGTCTCTGTTCCAGCAGAGGATTCTGATTTGTGAGTCTACCCCTAAATAAATAACTGTCTATTATTCTCAGTTCTGAGCTAGTGTGGGATTTCTTTTAAGGGTCCTTCTTCACTAGGAAAGCAATGTAGTGCTGTGAGAGACATGAACATGTCTGGGGGAAGATTATGGAATCATTTGGAACTCACGCCAATGCTCATAGCTTCTTGAGCTCTTATGGGGGCTTAAAAGGTATGTCAGATGAAAAGCAAACAATTGAACTTCAGCTTGTGAAGTTTCAGAGAGAAGCAAAGATTCTATCAGGGCTACTGGTCTGGAAAGTTATAACTATCTACCCAAGAAAACCTATAATACCTGTAAGTCTGAATTATAAACATACATCATAATTTAAATGAAAGTTTCCTGTCTGAGCTGACAATGCTCTCTCCAAGAGCCAAAGACCATCTAATAAAAACCCTAACACCAGGTACAAGAAGCCATCTTTTGAGTCATTGGTCAGTTTGCCAAGAGGCTCTCAAAACAGTACAGGTTATTGCTATTGCCCTTGGTTGTCCTTCGGAGGTAGAAAGTATAAAACAAATGATCATTTTATTGCTGAAGACACCACACACTTAGACACAGACCCAGAGTCCCCTGATCTGGATCTGATTTGAAAACCTCCCGCCTAACAGCTAGCTTTTACCAGAGGACTCCATGCAAGCTTCCAAAGGAGGGAAGAAACCAACACTCCTACCCAAGTATAGCACCTACAAAACACAATAAGGACCAGCATGGCACATTAACCTTAAGTGGGTAGTAATGATACACATATATTGATGATAACCAACAGCTCTCTACATTGGACTCGAGACCTGCTCACCAAGAAAAATGTAGCCTACCCAGGGCTAGTGAAGTCTACAACCACCCATTTACTAAACCAGCATAATCTCTAACTACATTCTAAATATTTGTCCTTTACTCACAGATGAGTGAAGTCCTCATTCCTCCTCAAGGAAACTTATCTTTGAAAAAGATAGAAACCATTACAGAAAACCACAACTGTTGTGGAATGTTAGTTGAAAACATGCTACATTCATTTATGCTGTGGAATATTTGTTTAATTATGCAAAGATGTGTTTCATTCTTTGTGTTTCATTTGTTTAACTCTGTGAAGCTGTGCTCCTTTGCCTGTCTAAAACACCTAATTGGTCTAATAAAGAGCTGAACGGTCAATGGCTAGGTAGGAGAGGGACAGACAGGGCTGCCAGGCAGAGTGAGTAAATAGGAGAAGAGAGAAGAGGGGGATGCTAGGGGCCA